>JACCIB010001306.1:0-40634 GCA_018906965.1 Philotrypesis tridentata | reverse complement strand
AATTAATTAAAATCCATTTTTTCATTGATCTGTTGCTATTTATAGAAGTACCATCCGGATGGTATCCGGATGAAATTCTTTTACATTAATGAATGTGATGAGTGGAATACCTAGTTTTGATGGGAAACACACGAGTTTGAGGAATTACATTCAAGATTTAAGGAACGCTAATAAATTGGTGACAGATTCTACGAGGCCACAGTTCATGAGAGGAGTGTTGCAACGGATAACAGGACCAGCGAAGAAGAGTTTGAACAATAAAGAATTTAGGAATGTGGATGAGTTGATAAAGCATCTGAAGCAGAGATTTTAGTTATTATAAAAATAAAATACAGAGTATTAGAATGAGACAACGAGATACGGTTGGTGATTTTTATGATGAATTAAATGTTTTGCTGAGTGGAGCCAGAAGTGTTTTGAGGGAATTGTATGGTGATGATTACAATGAAAATATGATGGAGCCTACACAAAAAGTGGTGATTGATAATTTTATTAGAGGACTACATCGAGGATTATCAGATAAGGTGGATGCAGCGAGGCCAGCTACTTTAACAGCAGCATATGAAGAAGTAGTGAGGCCTGAAGCTAGAATGGAAGCGAAAATTATTCCGGATACGAGACCTTATAGAGGGAGGGGTCATGATAATTATCACAATAATGACAGAAATTTTCATCAGCAATTTAATAGGAATCATAATGAGCCAATGCATGGATTTGGGATGAATTATGTTGGATATTTGGAGGCTAAGGCACCAGAGGAGCAACAAGCTAGTGGATGTAATTGGCAGAATGAAGATCGGCATAATAATAATAGTTATGGGCAGCAGCAGCAGAATTTAGAGGTAGAGGAGGATACGATAATTATCGTAAGGGTTATGGTAATTTTAGAGGAAATTTTGCTAATTCATATGGAGGAAATAATAATCAAGTTGGTAGTGGTAATAATTATAGAGGTAATTATAACAGTTACAGAGGTGGTTTATAGAGGTAGTAATGATAATAATTATAGAGGTAGAGGTGGATATGGTAATTATAGAGGTGGTGCAATCAAGGCAATAGAGATTGGAATTCTTGGAATAGTGAAGGTAATAGTGGATATAGCAGATTGTTTAATCCTCAGACAGGCAATTTCAATAATTATGTACAGAGATATCCGGATCAGAGAGAAAATGATAATAGATTGCAGCAAAATTAGAGAAATCAAGGTCAAGGAGGAGAGGGTAATTCTGGTCATTTAAATTACCAGGAGGCTCGTCAAGACAGAGTGGCGAGCCTATCACCATAAGCATTGGAGCAGAAGTAGCAGCAACAACAAGAACAGGGAGGAATTTAGATGTCAAAAATTATCAGCAACAGATAGAGTGTTTAATGCAACAGAAAGGGAAGCAACAAGCACCAGTTATGTCTATTTTAACGGGGCGCAATCAACAGAATCATATGGTTCAGCCTACAAGACAAGATTTGGAGAGTATTTTAAGGAAAGGGATAGAGTAACTGCTGTGAGAATTCATGTACCAATTGGAAGAGTAAGATCATGGGTGACGTTTACGGTTGATTGAGGAGCTGGAGTGAATTTGATTAAGTTGACGGTGTTAGATAAAGATATGCCTATAGATACAGATGATGTTATTGGCTTAGGACGAATAACGAGTCAAATTATATATACATTGGGTTCAGTTTATTTCAAGATAAGAAATTCAATTGTGAAGTTTAATGTGGTGTTAGATGAGTTTCCAATAGCAAATGATGGTATTTTGGGGAGAAGTTATTTGAGACAAGAAGAAGCGGTAATTTCTTATTATAGTAATACTTTAATGGTGGCAGGAGATGTGATGAATCCGATACCATTTTTGATGGAGGGTGAAGAGGAAGTGAATTACAATAGACAATGGTTGCAGATACAAAATGGAGATCAAGAGTTGTTATCAAAGGAAGTGGTGAGTGTGAATAATGCAGATGAAAGAATTGATAATAAGATGGTTTATAATATAAAGGCGAGAACGAGACAAGTTACACAGATTAATTTAATTCATAGTGATTTAAAGGAAGGTTATGTTTCTAAAATTGATGTTGGTAATGAAAATGTGTTTTTGGGTGAAGGAGTGGTAATCAATGAAGATGATACTTGTAAGATTTGGCTATAAATACAGATGAAAAGGATATGATTATAGAGGTGAATCCTAGGGAGTTGATACCATTTGAGACAGAGGCTGATTTCTTAGATTAAGAACCTAATAGTGAGTTTGAAGGGAAAAGAATTGTAGATAATACAGAGAGGTTACGAAGAGTTAAGGAAGTGGTTAGACGACAGCATTTGAATGAGGAGGAGTTGAGAATAGTTGATGGTATATTGGAGGATTATTTGGATAGGTTTTTATTGCCAGGAGATAAATTACCTTGTACGGATATGATTCAACATTATATATTTTTGGAGGATAATGTTCCAATTAATTCTAAGCAATATAGACATCCACCGAAGCATAAACAAGTGGTAAAGGAGAGTGTTGAGAAGAAGTTGAAAGATAAGATTATAAGGGAGTCGAATTCACCGTGTAATTCTCCGATTTGGATTGTGCCGAAGAAACCAGACAGTCATGGTAATCCGTGGTGGCGTATGGTTATTGGTTTTCGAGAATTGAATAAGAAAACTATCAGAGATGCTTATCCGTTGCCAAATATTGCCGATATTATGGATCAATTAGGTGGAGCAATTTATTTTTCAATTTTTGACTTAGTGAGTGGTTTTCAGCAGATTCCTATGGCACCTGAGGATTGTGATAAGACAGCTTTTTCAACAACTAATGGACATTATGAGTATACACGCATGCCAGAAGGTTTAAAAAATGCAATTGCGACGTTTCAGAGATTAATGGAGAAGGTTTTGAGAGGTTTACAGAATATAGAGATGTTGGTATATTTGGATGACATAATTGTTTATAGTAGAGACTTGTCTGAACATGAATCGAGGATAAGGAAATTGATGGAGAGGTTGAGGGAAGTTAAATTGGTATTACAACCTGACAAGGGGGAATTTTTCAGGACAGAGGTTGCATTTTTAGCTCATATCATCAGTGCGAGAGGAATAGAACCAAATCCGCAGAAATTGGAGGTAATTACGAAGTTGGCAACACCGAAAAGTGTTAAAAGTGTAAAAGAAATTTTGGGTATGTTTGGTTATTATAGGAAATATATCAAGGATTTTGCAGTAATCGAGAGGCCTATGAGGAATTTGGTGAAAGAGAAAGATGGATTTGAGTATCCTATTCAGTTTTTATCGAGAACATTGACTAAAGCTGAGAAAAATTATTCGACAACTGAAAAGGAGTGTTTAGCTGTGTTATATGCGTTGCATCAGTTTAGACCGTATTTGTTGTGTAAAAAGTTTACATTGGTTTGTGATCATGAACCTTTGAACTGGATGCATACGAAAAAAGATCCAGGGCAGAGGCTTATGAGATGGATGTTTAGATTTACGGGTTATGAATATACTTTTAAATATAAACCAGGAAAGTTGAATAAAAATGCAGATGCTCTTTCGAGGAATCCGCCAGAGATTAGTGAAGAACAAATCAATAAAAATTTACCGGGTATTAAAATGATGGTGATAGAAGAGCAAGAAAAATCTGAAGGGGGAAAAGCGAAGAGTATTGTATGATCGGTGAAGAGTAAAATTTTTAATAGGAGTAGAGTGCGGTCTGAAGTTGAAAAGGTGAAAAGATCGAGGGTAGACCTGTAGGAGCGAAGACTAATAAAATGGCACCGGAATTAGATCATAGTGTTATTGCTCAGAGGACTAGGAATAAGGCTCAGGTGACATCTAAAGTTGCAGAATATATTAAACAGGGAGCTTTGCCTAAATCAACGAGATCAGTGAAGAGGTCGCAGATTGAAAGGGTTTCATCAAAATCAGCGTTATCGACATCTGGTGATTTGAGGGATAGTGATAGTGAAGGCACAGATGTTTCAATGAAAGTGTATTAGTTGCGAGGGAGGTTGAGTACAACAGCGTTATCCTCAATCGAAAAGGAAAAACCGTCTTTGAAAAATCGGAGGTATAGTGGGATTAGAATGGAGAAAACGAAAGAAGTTTCAGATGATGAAGGTAGTGATACTGATGAAGGTGAACAAAATGGAACTGTGAAGAGTATTGGAATAGATGTGAGTGAAGTTAGTCAATCTGAGAGCAGAGTGGTTACAGAGAGTGAAGGTGAGAGGAGTGTGTCTGTTGGGACGAGCTTGAGCAGAAGAGAGGTGGAAGAAGTAAGTAGGAGGTTAGAGGAGAGTATGGCTAAACATCAAAATGAAGAAGTTGAAGTAGAAGAGGAGGATAAGCATTAGATCCACATTATGGTACTGTTCAAATGGATGAAGTTTTGGGAGAGAGGGTTAGAGAATTGATAGATAGAAGACAGGAGAATGTACAAAGGAGACTGGATAATGTGAGAGATTCTTTGTTAGATCGAGATACATCGGCAACTAGTGAAATAATGATATTTCCACCTAGAGGAAGGATTTCAGAAACAACGAAAATAGGTGATAGAAAGCCACAAGCGAAGAGTACACCAGGTAAATTGGGAAGTGTTGGAAGAGGTATTGGTGTTCTTGCTGATATGAGGGAGAATGAAGAAAATACGTATAATATTGAGTATTCGAAATCAGCGGAGGATACGTTACCTGTGATAATGATGCCGGATATGAACGATTTGAATGATTTGAATAAATATGATAGTGGAGAATCTGATAAAAGGGAGAGAGAGTATGATGCAATTGAGGAATGATAAGTAGAATCAGTGAAGGGTAGTAATGTGTTGAGTATGAGAGATTGTTTAACGTATAAGAGGGATAATATTGTGCATTTTATAACTAGGGATTGTGAAGCGGATACATCAGTGACGAAATTGTTGAATGATATTGGTGCAATAGATTTATTTAATTTGAAGAAGAAGAAACCTTTTGTGGGTCAGGTATTGATTACGCCTTATAAAAAGTATAATGTTTATTCTTTAGTGGTGAAGGAGAAGCAGTTTAGTGTGATAACTTTGGAGAATGTGAATAAGTGTTTGGATAATTTGAGGAGAGTTATGTGTCATAGGCATATTGAGGGTTTTAGAATTTCCAGGAAAGGTGATTGGACAGATATGTTGGAGCCTGGATTGATGAGTGAGTTATTGAACAGGCATTTTGATAATTCGAGTATTACTGTGACTGTTTGTTATGGAAAAGTTGAGTTACCAGCTGAGAAGGATAGGAAGAGGATAATTAGTGCTTTACATGATAGTTTCACAGGAGGTCATAAAGGGATTAATCAGACTTATCAGAAGATAAGAGTGAGGTTTTATTGGCCAGGTATGAGGAATGATATACAGAATTATATAGGGAAGTGTAGTGGTTGTCAAGAACAGAAGATTGAGAGGTGTGAGATAAGGGAGCCGATGATTATAACGGATACGCCAATTCAAGCGTTTGATAAAGTTTCGATTGATACAGTTGGAAAATTGAGAATGACGCCAAATGGGAATCAGCATCTATTGACCATGCAATGTAATTTGACCAAATATTTGATTGCGATACCAATTAAAAATTTATATGCGACTACGATTGCGGATGCTTTAGCGAGGCATTTGATTTGTAGATTTGGGGCACCGTGAGCAATTTTGTCAGATAGGGGTACTAGTTTCTTGTCAGATATAGTAGAGTCAATGTTGAAAATTTTTAAAATAGATCATTTAAAAACATCAGGTTATAGACTGCAAACGAATGGTTCTTTAGTGAGGAGTCATGCGTCGTTGATTGAGTTTATTAGGATTTTTTCTCAAAAATATTATGATTGGGATAAGTTGGCACCTTTTGCTACATTTACTTATAATACGAGTGTTCATGCAGCTACGAATTTTACGCCTTTTGAATTAGTTTTTGTGAGAGTAGCGCGATTACTTATCAAAGTTCCGTCGGATGAAAAATTGAGAACTTATCATACTTATATTAGGGATTTAGTTTTGCGTTTGAATGAGATGAAAATCTTAGCGGGGAGAAACAAATTGTAGAAAAATTAAAATCGAAAGAGATATGATAGGAAGGTTAAAGAGTTTAAGGGTACAGTAGGGGGATATGCTCGTATTGTTAAGGAAGTAAGAACTAATAAATTTGAACCATATAGGAGTCAACCTTTGAAAATTGTAGAGTTTGTTGGGAGAAAGAATGTTATTTTGGAGTATCCTGATGGGAGGCGTATTAGAAAACATGTTGATAAGTTAAAGGTTGCGGAGGAGGATTCAAATTTTGATGGGATAGATCTTTCTGGTTATTAATTGTGATATGATTAAGGGATGAATTGTTTGATCGGAATGTTTATGTTATTGAGTGTGATGAAGATCATAAATAGCGGACCTGCATTTCAGAATGAAATATTCACCCCGAATCCTGGAATTTATTTTGAGAAATTGGGAAATGTTCGAACAGAACGTGCTTTTTGGAAAATTAAAATCTTTATTAAAGTGGATGAATTTTTGTCATTTCATGGACCTGTGAAACATTATAAGGAGTTAATGGAAGAATGTTCACAAATTGTAGATCAAACCAAATGCAGGAGTGCGTTGGATGCTGATATTATTGAGTTGAAGGAGCAAACTTTGAATGATCTTCAAAATAAGATACGTGATACAGTTAAGACTATTAGACAAGTTCAATATCCTGTAGTTAAGGACCCGAGTAGTATTAATTAGAGCGAAGAGATTCATTCCATTAGGGATAGTTGGTAGTGTGAGTGAGTTTGTTTGGATTAGTAACATCTGATGATGTTGATAATGTTAACAAAAATATAGACCAAGTGTTTCGAGATCAGACAGAGATAGTGCATTTGGTCGAAAAAAATTCTCATATTGTTTCGACCCAGTTTGAAGAATTGTTTAATGTAACAAAGAATCATCAAGTTGTTTTACAGGCATTTCAGGCTTCTTTGAAGGGAGTGATGGACAAATTAAATAAGGAGAGTGATCAATTAATGTATTTGATGTATAATACAGCATATGTGAGGAGATTAGATTCGCATATGGATCATTTAATTCGTAATAATGAAAAGATTTTTGATGTTTTAAGAAAAGTGAAAGAAGGAAAGGTTCATTCAGAATTGATAAAAGCAGATGTTTTGGATCAAATAGTTGGTGATATTCAAAAATTTAGTGGTGATTTAGATTTTCCAATTCCGGTGGAGCATATCAGGAGTGAAGAGATTGTGAAAATTTCGAAAGTTGATGCAGTTCATCAGGATGGCAGGACTATTATAGTTTTATATTTGCCGTTAGTTGATAGGATTTCTCATCAATTATATAAAATGCATAGTGTTAGCATACCACAAGGGATTAATCAGAATATTAAGGGATCATTATATATTCAACCATCTTATGAATATTTAGCTTTGAGCAGTGATCAGAAGAAATATTTTAAATTTGATCAAGACTCAGATGTGATATGTATAAAGACCCATTACGCACATATTTGTCCAGCGTTGGAAGTGTTACAAGATACTTCAGCTTCTAGAGATTGTGAAGTTAATTTGTTATTGAATCCACATAAAAAGGAGTTTGATAACTGTAATATCAAATATCAGAATTATTTTAGGACCCAATGGAAATATTTACGTGGTGATAAATCTTGGTTATATTCAATGTGTGAATCTGAAAAAGTGAGGATTTCATGTTTAGATAATCAAGATATGAATTTGATGTTGAATAATACAGGAGATTTAAGACTAGCTTCTGGATGTAAAGGGAGGACGGACAGTGTTGTAATATTTGGAGAAGAAATAAGAAATGATGAAAATTCGTATGTGTATAGACCAGATATTAGTTTCGAATTCAATGAAATATATGAAATGTTTAATAAACATCGTTGGTATGAAATGGATGACAATGAAATAAAGGAGATAATTGGACCAGTGCTTACTTCAGATAAGGTGAAATTATTGCATGATATCATGACTGAAATGGACCATATAGGGAAACATAGGAGAGAGAGTTATAATTCGAATAGAATGTTGTATGGAGGATTGAGTTTACAATTAATAGTAATTGTGTTAGTTGGTTTAATTGTTGGGAAGAAATGTGGGGTGAGATTTCTATGTTTTAGACATACGACCCATAAGAAATGTTATGACCATGAGCATGGTGTGGTGAGGAGAAAATGGAAGAATCGGTCAGGGAAGGTTGATTCTGGTAATGTTTGTGAGACTGAGAGAGTTGCTGTAAAAAATGATGAAATTGTTATTGACCCAATTAATAGTACGATGAATGATTCACATGAAGTTAGTATTGATAAAGGTGTTGTTGTTTTTAAACATAATTCTGAGCATTGATGTTATGTAATTGAACCAGTTTTTTTGTATAGACCCAAATGAATTTTTTTTTTATAACATGATGTTTTCATCTGTTGTAAATAGACCAATTTGACCCATGTGTTTGTCTTTGTCTTTCTTTTTTTTTGTTTTTTTGTATTTTATTTTTATATATATATATTACAGGAAGGTAAAGATGTCGTATCTCAGAGATTTGGAAATGTTACATCGTAGATCAGTAATATTTTATTTTGAGGGACATGCATCATTGGCTCAAAATGATGAAGATGATACCGCAAATTCCGTTACCGGAGGCAGTTTATTTTAAGCGTGTGATGAAGATTAAGGACATGAGATATGTTAATAAGCTTATTGTGAGATATGACAATGAAGCGACTGCGAATATTGTGCAGAGGAAGAACCAAGATCAGTTTTATAATCATATTGGACCATATGATTTATAATTTTATGACAAAGATAATATCAGTAATGAATTTTCATTGTCTAAAATTACGAATGAAGCAGCTAGGAATTATGAGAATAATGTGTTGACCAAGAAGAACAAGAATTTTAGACCAAGAATCAAGGTGGTAGAATCAGTTAGGGAGCCAAAAGTGAGATCGGAAGTGCATACTGTTAGAAAGGACAAATCTGTGAAGAAGGGTAATAGGTTGTTTTGTTTATTGCCATGGGAAGGAACTGATGCAGAGAAGGATGAGATGTTCTTTAAACATTTTATGTAATTTGGTAGTGTTAATTATTATGAGACTGTGCGTAATAAACAAGAAAGATTGTGCTTTGGTTTTGTGCAGTATTTTACGGAGTAGCCCAAGCCTCCTAGCATGTGCAGTGGTCACAACACCTGCGGTAAAAACGGGCACCGCTATTTGAAAGATAAAAATGCATAGATGACGCCTATATAAATTTCGAAAACGAAATATTTCCGGAAATTGACCAAACAACGGAAAAAAGGTACGAGTTTTCGGTTATTTCCTTATAAGTCGAAAAGTAAAGGAGTAACGTAAAATATAGAAGAGAGCCCATTTGTAGCTCTTAAAATTATGAACAAAATGATGTATCAAACGCCTCGATCGAATCAATAGAAGCGGAGATAGACGGTGCGGAATAGCTTGTATATCTATATATATATCATCGAGAGGAGAGTTAAATATATAGATATACAAGCTTTTCCGCACCGTCTATCTCCGCTTCTATTGATTCGATCGAGGCGTTTGATACATCATTTTGTTCATAATTTTAAGAGCTACAAATGGGCTCTCTTCTATATTTTACGTTACTCCTTTACTTTTCGACTTATAAGGAAATAACCGAAAACTCGTACCTTTTTTTCGTTGTTTGGTCAATTTCCGGAAATACTTCGTTTTCGAAATTTATGTAGGCGTCATCTACGCATTTTTATCTTTCGAACAGCGGTGCCCGTTTTTACCAGAGGTGTCGTGACCAAAAATGACGTGTTTTTGAGCTAGGAGGCTTGGTCTAGAGGCTGATGCTGAATGTGCAATGCAGAAATGTAATCCTGTTTATAGACCAACCATTGCTGCAATGAAGAAGGACCCGAAGAATAAGTTTCCTGTGGTGGATGAAGAAGTTACATGATTTGAGTGGACAGGACATTGATGTACATGTATTTGCATTACATGAGGATACATACTTAGATTACATACTTAGAGATGTCATTATGCTACGGAAACGATCTAGGAGTGAGAATGAGGAAGATGAGGTAACATTTGCGGAAGCGGACATATCAAAGGAAAGCAGAAGTTTTAACATAGAGAATATTCAGTATAAGGAAAAAATTGTCTTGTATTGTGAGAAGCTAGTGAAGTGTCAAGAATATGCATCGCTCATGCATGAAAGTTTCTAAGTTGTTTAAGTGTATATGAATAATTCATAACTTTTCCTATCGTCTCCTGGGAGGTAGACTCTCAGGCTATTCGTCGAAAGGGATCCTGATGAGAAGCTAGTGAAAGTGTTGTATTTTTATGGTTCAAGAATCAAAGAAAATTTATACAGAATTTCCTGTTTATATAATTTTCTTGTGATGTGACAAGTTGGTTGAGTATTACGATTATATTCAATCCTCCACGCAAGAAAGTTTCTACAATTGTGGAAATGCTTATGTTAACTTTTCCTATCGTCTCCTGGGAGATAGACTCTGAGGCTGTACGTCGAAAAGAATTCTTATGAATAGATAGTAAAAGTGTTTTATTTTCTTGGTTCAGAGAATATTCAGTTTATATAAGGAAAAAATTGTCTTGTATTGTGAGAAGCTAGTGAAGTGTCAAGAATATGCATCGCTCATGCATGAAAGTTTCTAAGTTGTTTAAGTGTGTATGAATAATTCATAACTTTTCCTATCGTCTCCTGGGAGGTAGACTCTCAGGCTATTCGTGGAAAGGGACCCTGATGAGAAGCTACTGAAAGTGTTGTATTTTTATGGTTCAAGAATCAAAGAAAATTTATACAGAATTTCCTGTTTATATAATTTTCTTGTGATGTGACAAGTTGGTTGAGTGTTACGATTATATTCAATCTTGCACGCAAGAAAGTTTCTACAATTGTGGAAGTGCTTATGGTAACTTTTCCTATCGTCTCCTGGGAGATAGACTCTGAGGCTGTACGTCAAAAAGAATTCTTATGAATAGATAGTAAAAGTGTTTTATTTTCTTGGTTCAGAGAATATTCAGTTTATAAAAGGAAAAAATTATTTTCTATTGTGAGAAGCTAGTGAAGTGTCAAGAATATGCATCGCTCATGCATGAAAGTTTCTAAGTTGTTTAAGTATATATGAATAGTTTATAACTTTTCCTATCGTCTCCTGGGAGGTAGACTCTCAGACTGTTCGTCGAAAGGTATTCTTATGAATAGCTAGAGAAAGTGTTTTATTTTGTTTTTCAATTACCGTCAATATTTCCTAAAAATTTTTTAAATTGTTCCAAAGTCTAATTTTGGTACATTTATGCATTTATTAGAGAGAGATGGAAAGATAGTTCCTTCTGCTAGAGCTTAATTTGCTCTGTCTTCAAAAATATTTTTTAAAATTTATTTTTAAATGAAACTAAATAAAAATGATTAATGAGCATGGATGTATTGATTATAATTAATGGTTTATTGACTTTTATATAAGTCAAATATCCTTGAAACTATTACATATGGAGTATATGGCACCTGGGTGCGCTTTTCAAAGTATAAAATCTTGATTAGTTTATTTTAATTATTGTAAATGTTAAAACTGAATGTATACGGATATTCTATAGTATTTTTATAATGTCGTGCAACAAAATTTCTCTGGATTACGCTAATATTTCACTGTTTTACCTACATTTTTTTAACAAGTCATTTTTAATAAACTTGTGCTTTTTAATAAATGAGCTGTTATATTTATTTCTCACAGAGAAACCAAGACCTGTGATATTCTGGGACTTTCACAGGTTCTTTTATAATGAGTTAAGCTATCTTTTCAAATGTTTGTGTCTTCGATATTGATGATCGATCAAGTTGAACACTTGTTTTTAAGGCTTAAAAGGTTTATACGTAGAATCACTCAGAAGCATTTTGGTCACTCTGAAAATTAAAAATAACTAAGTTTTCGTTAAACATACCAATCAGAGGGATATCATGAGAAATTTGAAGTTTACCATATAGACCAATTTCAAAATAATCATCATATAAGGCATTCAAAATCGAAGAGCTAAAAATTGGTCTAGACGATTAACTTTAAATTTCATATGCTATCCCTCTGATTGATTTGCTCAATTCAAAAATAGTTATTTTTAATTTTCAGAATGCCAGAGTTCAGGCAGTTTCCAGAATGTGGGTTGAGCGTCTCTTTTCCTAAAAGGTAAAAAGATCATACAAATTTTCAAGCCCACTACTTAGAGGGATAGTATAAGAATTTTGAAGATGGTATAGTTTAGCAGTATTGAGATAATCAGAGATTAGAAATTTCAAAATTCAATAATTCAAAACTGCTGAGCCGTATCAACTGGAAAATTTTTAGATTATCCCTCTAAGTGACTGGCTTGACAATTTATATTATCTATATACATTCAACAGATCATAACGGAATGGAATTTTTTCGCCATGCCTGGTTAGGTCACTCTAGTGTATATATTGTAGTTCATAAATAAACACTACGTTAGTAGCTGATTGCTTTAAATACATCTTAACTTAAAAGCTATAAATTTAGAATATATTTAATAAAGTATAACTTGTTTGCTAAATGACTCAATTCAATTTAGAATAGAACTCAATAGAACTCAATAGAACTCAATTTAGAATATATTTAATAAACTATAACTTGTTTGCTAAATGACACTATTCAATATTGACACTAAATTTATGATGTCAACCGTGTAAGTATTTATGTGAAAGTCATACAGGGGATACCACAACTTTACTGACACTATTTTTTACAGGTTTTCATAAAGTTTGAATTCGATTACAGTTTTCTAAACGTTTACCGAATTAGGTGGGTTGCATTAAAAATGATAATACATCTATCATAAAGAATCATAGGGATATTGGAAATTAACTTACATATACTTCTTTTTATTCTAAATATTATTTTCATTATTCCATAATATAGATTGAACAATTGTAAAGGATACGATATAAACTTGTATAAATATTAAAATGCTATATCACTCATGGTCTGCATGACAATAGTATACGTAACGTACAAATGCTTTCGAGAAAGCAGTTATCAGTTAATTAATTAGCAATAATTTTAGACGTACAGATTTCTTTGATGTATATTTGCGAAACAAATCATTATGGAACTTAACATAAAATTTAGTGTCAATAAAGGAAAAAAACGTGGAAAAAAAAATAATAGGACGGAGCGGCAAGTTTTTCCGTCAAAAAATTGCGTTCTACATGATAGAATTTGTTCCTGTTTTTTTTAAATGTATGTAAATCAACAGAATTTAAATCTCATATATAATTGTATATAATCGTCCTGGACATAGATTTTGAATGAAATAAGGATAGCAATACATTTACTGAATTACTAAGTAGAGTAGATTGTACATCCGCTCGTTGCTTCCATAAATAAAAGAAAAAGTTTTCATGATGCGAAACAATGTTGTTAAATTACATAATCATATTAGACAAACATGATATTACTACATATTATGGGCACATTTGTCATGTGATAATGTCATGTAAGAACATCATACCATTCTATTACATGTACAGAACGTGGCAGCAGTCGCAATTATTCAAAGTTTTAATTGTACCCGACTGTACCTTTTCACAGGCTATCCACCTTTTCACATGCTGCAATTGGATTGAGTGTTTATATGAACACATATATTTATAATCCTTCCTCAATTTAATCGGTTATTTATTTATTTGAAAACAATTATTTTTTATAGCAAAAAACTTGTCAATTTATTTATTGATATCATAACTTTCTTTTCTTAAAATTAAAATGAGAATTTATGTCAAATCGAAGGTATAGATAATCGAAGGAGAAGTGACACTAAAGAAATGGTAATCTGCCCAACAGACCCTTAACGCGAAGATGGTTACACGTTCATATTTTCATACATGAGAGTTTCGGATTTTTTAGCTTAATGTATAAGCATCATGATTTCAGTGATTGTGATTAACTCATTGCACAGGTAAAAGAAGACATTCATCCTAACATAATTATTTGTTTTCCAACTTGATCTATAGGTATCACATATTCTTCCAGTATTTGTGTTCGATCACTAATTGACAAGAGGAAAGAAGATATATTATTTGTTGATCTGACGATTATAATATCAACACGTCTTAAGAGTATGCAGTAAAGCTACTAGTATTTTGTCTATATAAGTGTTATCAAGATCTTTAATTTCCATAATTAAATAACTGTATAGAATACAGCATTTATAATTTCGACTACATAAGAGTTGTCGAAGTTTGAAAATTAAAGTTGAATTTTAGAGTAAGCTCTAAGAATTTTTATTTTGTCTGTATGAATGTTAATAAAAGTTTGGTTTTGTCTGCATAAGTGTTATTAAGAGTTTTTTTTACATTAAGGTTATCAAGAGTTGTAAAATTAATCTTTAATGTTTACATGAAGAAACGACCTTATACTTGCCAGCCTTTTACCTTGAAAAGGTTTGTTTGGGTGGTCTTCATTCCATTGAATTGATATCAACTTTCATTTTGAAAGTTGTATATACTGGACTCAGGGAAAGATTGGAGAGAATCTTTGGAACATTTGGAGGTTGCACGTTCGATTATGAAGTTATAGCTGAAGGTTACGAAACAGCTCATATCACTTACAATCGGGCTTCACATGCCATGCTTGCCAGAACAATGAGGCAGTATGTGGTACCATTGGGTGAATAAACGTCTGAGGAAATGAGGGCAAGATTGGACCAGCATCTAAATAGTCAAGCTGGGAATCGAGTTGTAGATTGGACCACGGATATAGAAATATATCAAATCAAGAGACAGCTTGATGAAACTTTGGAGGTGTTTTATGAGGGTAGAAGGAATAATGTTGAAGAAATTTTTGTGGGAATAGGAGAGTGCACCATAGTGCATTCTACTAGAACTCTAGTGGTCGATGGCAGGACGAAAGTTATTGTGAGAGTAGGTTTTGATAGGTTGACCCATATGGAGGAAGCATTAAGGATTAATGCGACCAAACCAGCCATCACCATCATGAACAGAGAGAAAATGGACCGGGTAATTACACATGCAGTGTCACAGATGGAGTTCAGTGCGAGAGGAGGCTCGGCAAATAGTAGATGTGGAAGCAGGGTGCCAGCCAATTGCAACGGCACGGAGTCAGGGATTACTGCGGACGCCTGGAAGTGTATCAACAGCTGGACCAAGTTCGGCAATGCCCTCAGTACTGCCGTCAAGGAAGCCCATACCATTACCAAAGGTAGTGACTGGTCCACTTGATGATACCCAGTATTTACGATTCTCTGTCATGATGTGGGCAAAGTAAACAGAACAGCAATTAGTTGCTGACTTTGGAAAATTTGGACTACTGGATCATATTTCGTTCATGTCGATGCCAAATAATATGAACCCACAGGTTTGGAGACGTCAGGCATTTGTCCAGTATTTCTACAAAGAAAATGCGATATTTGCCATCGACCACTGCAATGTAGGATATAATCCACGTTGGGAGCCTCGGAGACATATACCTTTGTGGTATGTTTGGCCCAAAATCCGTCAGTTTTGAGGTTGCACAAGGTGTGTGGGAAATACATCAAGAACATAGATGTAGAAAGTCATCAGAAGACTTGTAAAAGAGGCCCAAAGATTGCCTATCTGACAGATTTAGATTCAGAAATGAGTGAGGCGTTAGATGAAGTGAAAATTATGGACCAGAAAGAAGAAATTGAATCAACGCTGGATGAAATTCTAAGGGAAATTTCGGATGCTACGGCATTACAAATGAACCAACGTAACGAACTATCCTTGCAGGATGAGGCAAGAGCTTTGCCAGAGTAGCCCGAGGAATCAAAGGCTATTTTAAAGCCAGATGAGTGGGAGACAGAAAGCAGTTGGGAGTTGGAATCAACTGTTAGCTTCTAATTGAACCAGCAAGATGAAATAATGGACCAATTAGTTAAATATAGTTTCTTTTCTTTTCTTGTTTTATCACATGTTTTTTTTTATTGGACCATATAGTTTTTTAAATAAATATACCATTTTTGTAATTTTATATATAAATGAGTTGTTGGACCCAATTTATTTATTGACCCTATTAGGTTATACCTAAACTTAATAATAAAATCCGACGTGCCTTCAGTTGGATTGGCAGATTGACAAGCAGAAGAAGAAGACGAACATAATATTAAGTTCACTAATACAAATGACATTAATATTTATTGTTAACATTAACATTCAGATAGGTATTGTAGGTAGGTAAAGATAGATGTGATCATCGAATCATTGTTTTTTTTCTATTTGAGTTATTATAGGTTTTGGTTATTTTCCTTATTGTTTTTGGAAATAATATGGTTAAGTAACACATTTTTCTCTAAATTAATATTAATATTTTCACGTCCATATCATTTTTACTAATGTGTATTTTGGACATTTGTGAGGTTTCGGTTAATGATTCGATGGTAGCATGTATTTTTATTGTTAGTATAGGCAATGGTTTATTGAGGACAACAAACGTCCTCAAGGGGGGGAGGATGTTATGTTCCGAGTATTCTGGAGCAATTTCGATTGTTCTCGAATATTCGAAACATAGTATGCTGTACGAAAAGTGTGTTGCGCGTAAGCTGAGGGTGTGCTTCCTTAATGTCGACACTCGGCCTAAGGAATGTGTAACGTGAGCCGCAGTGCGATATACTTTGAGTATACATAGTATAGAGGGCAAGGGACGCGCGGGTGGAGGTTGCAATCTCTGCCGTCAGCGCTAATTGTCGGCCGAAGAAGGCGATCGGCGACAATGAACTAGGCAATTAGTCAGTCGCTCTTCAGCAGTGATCAGAGTAAGAGTAATTTAGCTATAAAGTTTATTCAGAGTAAATTAGTTAAAATACCAAATTGGACCAATACAAGCGATTGTATCAAGGAGAGAAAGAAATAACGAATACAGAATTATTATAAAAGCTTATCAAGTGCAATTATTCATATTTGGACCAGCGATAAATTCATTAATACTTTCATCAAAGATATCCAGTGGCCCAAAGCTATAGATACATAAAGATCCAACACAAAGATTTGAATTGGTAAATTGATAGCACAAAAATCAGCAGGGATAACAAGGTAAGATTTTAAATTAGATAATCAATAAATATAGGTCACAGTAATGAAAACGATGCTCAAGATGGACTGACCATCCGTTGTTTGCTTAGCAAGCATTAAGAACAAACTCGAAAATAACATTATTAGCTATAGTAGCGAGTGATTAACAAAACATTCACCATAGCAGTTACGAAACCGTATGTTTTAATTTTGCTCCCGTTTGCTGCGCACAAAGCGTAATCGGCAGAAGAACGGCGGTATCGGAGTAAGCAATGAGTAAAACAATATAAATTAGAATCAACATCGACTAGAAAGCGGTGGTTAGATGTTTTATCAATAATGATGAGACGGCTTCCAGAAAAAGAGCAGTCGACTGCCGTCTTTACGAACTGCTTTGATCGTTTTCCGAAAAGTTCTAAAGTTTGATACATTTTTGAGCAATGATAGGCTGATAATTCTGCGACTTGCTTTTGTAAATCGACAATCATCTTTAATAAGTTGTTTTCATTACTAGGCCAAGCGACAGAGCAAAAAAAGGTACGATTTTTGACGGTCAATAAAAGAAGCTGGCGACCTATGCCACTCGATAGCAAATAATGCGTACTTTAAGCACATATGTGTCTCTACAGGTAAATCGAGATTATTTTATAGTTATTAACAAAAAAACATGCAGAAAATGCATGTTTTTTTAGTTTTTCGCTTATAACTTTTAAACTAAGCAAGCAATGAAAACATCACTTTAGACAAAAAATATGCGGTATGAAATTATGAAGAAAAGCCACTATTAAAAATCTCGATAAGTTGTATAGAAGCTGAGATAATGGAAAAGAAAGGGTTAAACTAGCCATTTTTCAAAAATTCATTAAGCAGCCATTTTTTCATTTGAAGGCTCGAAATTTTGGAAATTAGAAGCTATGGGTATGTACTTTATAGGAAAAAAAATGAATGCTGTGAAACCATTATTGTTGCTGCAATCGCGATGTTAAGTTTTTGTTCACTAACTTGCACACGCTCTCACGTCCCGAATTGTGGTCCTATTTCAATTTTGAAAAGTGTTTTGAAATGGTGACGTTTCGCACAATAAGATGCATTTATCCGTTTTTCGACAAAATGCATCTAAGTATGCTAAAATAGCCATCGAAAATACGCAAAAACGGCCGGAGGCGTCAGAGCGCGCGAGGAGTGGGGGAATAGGGGAAGCGACACGCGTGAATTATCTATGTATACGCGCTTCCCCTATTCCCCCACTCCTCGCGCGCTCTGACGCCTCCGGCCGTTTTTGCGTATTTTCGACGGCTATTTTAGCATACTTAGATGCATTTTGTCGAAAAACGGATAAATGCATCTTATTGTGCGAAACGTCAACATTTCAAAACACTTTTTAAAATTCAAATTTGACCATAATTGGCGACGTGACAGCGTGTGTAAGTTAGTGAACAAAAAATTAACATCGCGATTACAGCAACAATAATGGTTTCACAGCATTCATTTTTTTTTCCTATAAAGTACATACCCATAGCTTCTAATTTTCAAAATTTCGAGCCTTCAAATGAAAAAATGGCTGCGTAATGAATTTTTGAAAAATGGCTAGTTTAACCCTTTCTTTTCCATTATCTCAGCTTCTATACAACTTATCGAGATTTTTAATAGTGGCTTTTCTTCATAATTTCATGCCGCATATTTTTTGTCTAAAGTGATGTTTTCATTGCTTGCTTAGTTTAAAAGTTATAAGCGAAAAACTAAAAAAACATGCATTTTCTGCATGTTTTTTTGTTAATAACTATAAAATAATCTCGATTTACCTGTAGAGACACATATGTGCTTAAAGTACGCAATATTTGCTATCGAGTGGCATAGGTCGCCAGCTTCTTTTATTACTTTTTTGAAAATAATCTCTGTTGCTTGGCCTATACCTCTATTATTAAATGCAGCATTGACTGAGAAATTCGGAGGACATGGTAAAACCTCACTAATTTTGTCAGCAATCTCCGCAAGTTTATCAAGGGTTAACTCAGGTTGCGATGCAAGAATAGTCACATGAAGTATGAGTAGAAAATCAAGGGGCGCGGTAGCGCCACGATGGCAAGTATAAGGTTCGTTCAGTACGCACGCCACCGTCGGGCGCTAGCCAGACCCTATTATATCAAGGGGCGCGGTAGCGCCACGATGGCAAGTATAAGGTTCGTTCAGTACGCACGCCGCCGTCGGGCGCTAGCCAGACCCTATTATATCAAGGGGCGCGGTAGCGCCACGATGGCAAGTATAAGGTTCGTTCAGTACGCACGCCGCCGTCGGGCGCTAGCCAGACCCTATTATATCAAGGGGCGCGGTAGCGCCACGATGGCAAGTATAAGGTTCGTTCAGTACGCACGCCGCCGTCCCAGACCCTATTATACATCTCATAGGCATTGTTCGAAACTTGACTTACGGTTTTTTTCACTTTGACAGCATTATTTGTCACATAGAACTACTCAAACGAAAGCTTGAGACGAAAGTAATAAAATCACATCAGGGTCATATTTTGTGAAATGGCTTCTATTAAATGTTATTCTGAATTGAAAGTTCCGGCTCATGAATTCTCGTCAAAAAAATTGTTCTCCCTGATAAATTGTTTTCCGCCTACGTCATCATGTGTGACGTCAGCGCTATAGATATATACTTGTGTACAGATATGTGGTGCAGACGACGATTACAATAACACGGTGCTAAGGTATAGATAGATAAGCAAGCAATTTTATCAAGGGGCGCGTTTGTTAATAATTATAAATCAGTGTTAAATGTAATATAAATTTAACCTAAATATATATTTTAAAACAGTGTTAAATTCTTTTGTACACAATCGAAAAGCAATCATACACTAATAGTTCATAATTAGATAAGCATTTAGTTTTATTTTGATTTATATAAATATACAATACAAATAAAGGATTTGTGAACTGATTCTTTGTTAAAATGTTCTCTTTTATTTTTCAGATTTTATTAGATTGGAAGGCATACAACTATCAGGATACAAGGAAAAAATTTTCTCGTAATGTGACAAGCTAGTGAAGTGTAAAGTATTTAATGATTTTTCATGCAAGAAAGTTTCTATTTTTCCATGTGACAAACTAGTGAAAGTGCTGTATTTTCATTGTTTAAGTATCGAAGAAAGTTTTTACAGAATTTACAGTCAATGTTTTCCTATTTCTATTGGGAGGTTACGCAACTGTAGGGTTATATACTAAAGGAATTCCTGTGACAAGATGGTGAAGTGAAAAGTATTTTATTAAAGGATAATTCATTATTAAGTTTAGAATAATAACTGGTACAGAGTAAGCGTGTTCTTATTTTGATTCAAAGATTATGCTACCTACGCCACAAGATTTGATCATTATTAATAGGAAATACATAAGAGATTATAGAAAAGAATTTTCTTGTGATGTGACAAGTTAGTGTAGTGTTAAGAATGTGTCTACGAAAGTTTCTACGGTTGTTGACATAGCTATTCAATATTATTAAATTTTTTCTGTTGTTTCGTGAGAGGTTACAACTCTCAGGCTGTATACGTATATTGAAAGGAATCAGTGTGACAAGCTAGTGAAAGTGTTGTATTTTCATCGCTGAAGTATCGGAGAAAGTTTCTACAAAATTTTCAGTCCATCTGGTCATTACAAATTATCAAGTTCTTTGGACTTCTAGAAGAATAGCTGTCATAAGCGCAAGTATCTTGTAAGTATAAATAATATGCACAAGTTTTTAGATTTTATACTGTATATTTTTTAAAAATTATACATTAATTGTGTGGATTCACTCCTTGTGGAGGATCCTCTCCTTCTGGAGCATCTTCTCCGTGAAACACTTCTTGTGTTCTTTGCTTGGCCAGGTCCGAGCGTGTCTCTTCTACATTGGACCTGGCCATAAAATTTATGAATTCAGCTAAATTCTTCAGGTTTTGCTGGTAGGGATTCAGCCTCCTTCAATTGTTTGTATGTTGCAAAAGTTGCAAAAGTGTTTAGCAAAGTCGATTTTCTATGCAATCAGAAGCAATCATCAACTAATAGTTTATATAATTAGATAAGTATTTAGTTTTATTTTTTATAGATATTCAATATAAATAAAGAATTTGTGAACTGATTCTTTGTTTAAATATTCTCTGTTATTTTTCAGATTATGAGGTTATGAAGCTGTCACTTTCCTATCTAATAAAGAGCGTTAGCGCCATATTGCAAATTGAAGGCTGCCATATTGAAATTGAAGCTGCCGCACCGACGGACCGTCGTTGGTCTTGATCGTAGTTACTTTTTTCGCCGCGCCGTGCTAATGCAGAGTGCGCTGCTGTTGCTCGGTAAATCTCGGTAAAATCTCGGTAAAATTGAAGCTGAAAATAGAAGCTGCTGTATCGACGGACGGACGGATCGTTCTCAGTCTTGATTGTCGTAGTTATTTTTTTCCCCGCGCCGCGGGGCTATTGCAGCGACCGATAGATATTATAGGGGAGCTGCTGTTGCTCACTCAAAACCGCACCAATATTTGAATGTATAAAAGTATATATGGAATATCTTAATTCACAAAGTTTCGCCCGTACTGCATACTAAATACTTTTATATTTAAAAGATTATATTTATATATTTAAAATAAAATATTCGACATATAACTATTCCTATATTAGACAAATTAAAAATAAAAAGCATAAAAATGACAATTTACAACAAACTGATTTATTCAATCAAGATTTTGTTAATCATGGTCATTATTATAATAGACAAGATTTTCAACTAAATGACGATGTACATCAGCAGAATGATCATTATTATAATAGACAAAAGTTTAATGAAAACGACGATTTAAAATAACAAAATATTGATAATGACAGTCAATTTGATGCTTACCAAAATGATGTATTAAATCAAGATTTTGTTAATCATGATCAACAACAAAATATTGATCATCAAAGTAAATTGAATGCTTACCAAAATGATTTATTCAATAAAGGTTTTGTTAATTATGATCATTCATATAGTAGACAAGAATTTCATCAAAATGACGATGTACACCAACACAATGATCATTATTATAATAGACAAGAATTTCATCAAATCGACGATGTACACCAACAGAATCTTGATCATCAAAGTCAATTTAATGCTTACCAAAATAATTTACTCAATCAATATTTTGTTAATCTTGATCATTCATATAATAGACAAGAGTTTCATCAAAACAATACACAAACATAATGTTGTTCATGAAAGTCAATTTCATGCTTACGAACAACGAATTTATGATGTATGCAGAGCAACACAAGAAAACTATCTTGGTGAAATGAATATTAGATGTATTCATAGCCATGGAAACGTTGAATTACAAATTAATGATGATCCCATTGAATTAAAAAAGCTTTTCAATTTAGAGCATGAACTTTCTACAGATTTTTTTAAACATATTCGTTGGTACAATAATTTATTTTCTTTTGCATCTTTCAACGCTAATATTGTTCATTTTAATAATAGACGTCCTGGTCCTTATTGCTTCAAAATACAAGGTCAAATTTACTATCAAATTAATACAACTTTGAATCCTGTTAATAATGAAAGACCTTCTTATGGTCAACATTTTGTAATAGATGCTAATGAAGCAATTGAACATCGTACAGCAAACAACTGTGAAATAAATCAAAGTGTCGTTGAATTAATTGAAAATCTAATGCGAGAGCATAATGAATTTTCAAAGTCATATGAAATGATGGGTGAAGAACTTAAAAAACAAAATCCTAATTAACCACAAGAGTTACAATTACTGTTTTCATTAAAGTCTGGAACTGATAAACGACGATATAATTTTCAAAGAACAAACGAAGTTGCCGCAATATTTAATACTACGGCTGATGGTGAAATACCTGATGCTTATGTTGTTATACGTGAAAAAAATACAAAGGAATTAAAACCAGTTAATACCTTAGATCCAAATGTTGAGCCTTGGATATATCCATTGTTTTATCCCACGGGTTGTCAAGGATGGCATAAAGATTTGAAGAAAAAAAATGGAAGAGGCAAAATATCAAGGGTTGCTTACATGAAAAATAAAATTGCTATTAGAGATGAATTCAATGCTATTATTAGAGGTCGACGCTTATTTCAACAATTTGTTGTTGATTCTTATGTAAAAAATGAAAAGGATCGTATAGATTATTGTAAGTTACATCAAGCAGAATTACGAGTTTCATCCTATAAAGGATTAATGGACTTTTTACAAAATAGAGTCAATACTTTTGAAAATATGAGATTAGGAAAAATTGTAATTTTACCATCAACGTTCATAGGATCTCCGCGATATATGTTACAGTGTTATGATTCTATAGCTATTCAACGAAAAAAAGGAAAATTTGATTTATTTATTACAATGACTTGCACTCCACAATGGAGAGAAATTCAAGAGAATTTATTAATTGGGCAACAACCATCGGATAGACCTGATATCTGTACAAGAGTATTTCATTAAAAAAAAAATGCTTTGCTCGATTTCATAGATAAACAACAATATTTTGGAAAAGTTACAGCTTATATTTATGTTATTGAATTCCAAAAACGTGGTTTACCACACTGTCATTTATTAGTTAAATTAAAAAATAAAATTGATACCGTCGACAAAATTGACCAATTTATATCAGCAGAAATCCCTGATCCACACATATATCAAAATTTACACAATATTGTTATGAATAATATGATACATGGACCATGTGATGACTGGTGCATAGTCGATGGAAAGTGTTCTAAAAAGTTTCCGAAACAATTTTAAGAAGAAACTATAATTAATGAAAATAGTTATCCAATTTATCGTAGAAAGAATACTGGAAAAACTTATATGCGCCATAATAATTATAAAGTAGATAATCGCTTTCTTGTGCCTTATTGCCCAGAGTTATCTTTAAGATTTAATTGTCACAAATGTTGAAATATGTTCGAGTATCAAATCTGTTAAATATTAACATAAATATTTATATAAAGGAAATGATGCAGCATCAGTAATAATTACTAACAGTATTACTGATACTTCAGTCATTGAACAAGATGAAATTAGTCAATTTGTCGATACACGTTATGTAGTTCCAGTAGAAGCAGTATGGCGAATTTTATCCAAAGCATTACAAGCAAAAAGTCACTCAGTTGATCGATTACCATTACATCTTCCAGATTGTCAAAATATCACTGTTCATACTGATTCAGACAATATCAATAATTCATTGAATAAAGTATGTATGCTTGTAGATTACTTTCAACTCAATGCTCGAGATCCAGAAGCACGCCAATATTATTATTCTGATATTCCTGAACACTATATTTTTAAAACAATAAAATGTAATAGTATTATAGAAAGCAAATGGTGTAAAAGAAGACTGAACTCTTTCATTTAAGAATATTATTATTCAGAATTATAATAATAGAATATTCAGTATAAGCAAAAAATTGTCTTGTATTGTGAGAAGCTAGTGAAGTGTCAAGAATATGCATCGCTCATGCATGAAAGTTTCTAAGTTGTTTAAGTGTATATGAATAATTCATAACTTTTCCTATCGTCTCCTGGGAGGTAGACTCTCAGGCTGTATGTCGAAAAGGATCCTGATGAGAAGCTAGTAAAAGTGTTGTATTTTCATCGTCCAAGAATCAAAGAAAATTTATACAGAATTTCCTGTTTATATAATTTTCTTGTAATGTGACAAGTTGGTTGAGTGTTACGATTATATTCAATCTTCCACGCAAGAAAGTTTCTACAATTGTGGAAGTGCTTACGTTAACTTTTCCTATAGTCTCCTGGGAGATAGACTCTGAGGCTGTAAGTCGAAAAGAATTCTTATGAATAGATAGTAAAAGTGTTTTATTTTCTTAGTTCAGAGAATATTCAGTTTATATAAGGAAAAAATTATTTTCTATTGTGAGAAGCTAGTGAAGTGTCAAGAATATGCATCGCTCATGCATGAAAGTTTCTAAGTTGTTTAAGTGTATATGAATAGTTCATAACTTTTCCTATCGTCTGGGAGGTAGACTCTCAGGCTGTTCGTCGAAAGGGATTCTTATGAATAGCTAGTGAAAGTGTTTTATTTTGTTGGATTTTAGAGATTATTCAGTTTATATAATAGAGAATATTCTTGCTTGATGCAACAGTAATGTTTTATACAATAATCAGCATGTGTATATTATATACTTACTCCATCGATTTCATGGCTTTAGGGTCTAAATTGTCAGGTGCATAACTATAAAAATCAAAACTATAAGTTCTTAGATAAACTCAATTGTATTGTTTTAGCATGTTAAAACAAGCTTTTATAGCTATAACAGATTTTAAATCAGGCGAAGACCGAAATATTCAAAATGTAGCTTACTTATTTCAATTATATTCTTCGCTCTCATTTCTATATGTAGTCATTATTATAGTAGTGATTAAAATCTATGGAAATTTTACATACATTTTTTAGTACCTTAATACAGTAGTTATTATATATAAGCTCTGGTCTTTGTAAACATGTATTTTTTGCAGATATTTATACCATTTTTAATAGGACCAAATGGAAGTTGATATTATATATATATTTTATACTTTCTTTGATATTATGGTTTAGCAGTAAATTCAGTATATATAAATTTTATGGCTGTGATGAATAAATATTTAACGATGAAAGTAAATTAGGTTGTCAGCTATAATACAGAGTGTAAATAATAATAGAAAACATTGAACGTAATTCAACACAGTGTACCAAGATAAAAGACGTTGAAAGATTCACAGTTTGCACTTCCAACGCCTTTTTCACATACACCCCAAATTCAATATAAATAGTTTAACGTACCACAGAGTAGTTTAGCATAGGAGTCTGTCAAATAACAAAACAAGCAAATAGTTAACTTAATAGACAGGCACCCCAAAAGCATTATTAATATCCCATATTGGACCCACAAATAAAACTTTCAAACTATAATTTAATAAAATTAAAGCAACGCACTTGCACGAAGCACTGAGTTCATAAGTATTCCTCTATTCATGCACAAACAAAACTTGGTCGGCAAAAGTCATTATCAATTCCATAGGCAATAAAACAAATAATTAAGCCAACACACAAACTAAATTCAATGTGCACAATTATTGAGACCCACTATTTACACATCAAAACTTAGTCGAACCCAGGAAGAGCAATCTGAAAGAGACGGCCTTTGCTCCAAAAGACGAACTCAATCAGATAGGTCTGACATAAACATACACCAATAAGTCCATTCAAATCCAGGGAAACAGAGCCAAACAACACAAAACACTTTAACATTATATTATGTGAATTATATTATCATGTGAATTATTATTTAATTATTATGTGTAGGAAAAAAAGTGAAAATAACTATACCATTTTTTGCTTGTTCTCGACCAATCACACTTGAGATCCACAAATTCACACAATAATTATTGAAAAACACCATAGTGATTTACACTTATTCACACATATACATAATTTAAAAACTACAAAAAGTCAAAAGCACTGGTCAAGTCATGTAAATTAATTAAATATGTTTATTAAAATACTCTACAACACTGTTGTACTTCTCACTACAAAAAACTTTAGCGAAAACTTGTGCACTAGCTTTGGCATGCCATTCCAGGGGAGACGTCAAAATCTTCTTAAGACGTAATACACAAATTTCGAAGCAGCATTGACCAAGTGACCTGAAAACAAAAAGACAGAATTCTTTTAACAAAGCACCGGTGCTTTAAATCAACAAAAAGTCTCAATAATTTAAATAAAAAAAATAACTTATCTGATTCCAAACAGCAATGATCGACCAAGGGAAAGCACAAGTTTCCCATCACCACAGTGTACAAGTCCCAAAAGAAATCACTCCTCGGAGTAGCTGACCATCCATAGTTGCTCCTGAGTACGAGTTTCGATCCCGTAGCAACAATTTTAAAATACTTTAGCGGCGACAAAGTTAATCACGCGAGAGGTTAAACACTGACGGTATAGCAGACGTAACGTCGATAACCCCAGGACTGCAGAGCGACTAACCGACGCCACAGACTGAGCACGCGCACACACTTTTAAAACTAGGGCGCTAGTGACAAATACTAGTACCACTGCCGCGGCCATCTTCAGTGAGCATATACACATTAATTTTTAAATTTATAACTTATTCAGTTGATGTTAACTGTTCTTTGTAATTTAGGTATTACATACTTTTTAAAAGTAGTGAAATCTCCCCCCCCCAAAAAAAACCTTTTCAAGGTAAAAGGCTGGCAAGGTATAAGGTCGTTTCTTCATGTAAAACTTGAAAATTAATTTTGCAACTCTTGATATCTCAATGTCACAAAAATTCTAAGAGTTTTCTCTATCTATACAGTTATTTTATTATATTAATCAAAGTTAATTTTTAAACTCTCGATATCCCTTATGTGGTGAAAATTCAGAGTGCTTATTCTAAAAGTCTATTTTCATTATGTAAATTAAAGTCAAACTTTCAATAATAATGTAAATAATATTCTAGCAGGTTTATTGTGTACGTTTATTACTTTTCCCTTAGTAATGGTTGATAAGAAATGTGATTATAATGCAATGATTAAAAAGGTATTTCTAATTAGTTCAACAAATAATTATGTTAATATATGTGTCTTCTTTTACCTCGTAAATGAGTGAATCACAGACACTGAAAGAACATGATGCTTATACATGAAGCTGAATAACTTGAAATTTTCATCTATCTATATCAATATGAATGCGTAAACATCTTTGCTTGAAGGATCTGTTGGACAGACTACCATTTCTTTAGTGTTTCTTCTCTATACCTTCGATTTTACATAAATTTCAATTTTAATATAGCAAAAGAAAGTTATGATATTAATAAAGAAATTGGTAAGTTTTTGTTATAAGAAGCAATTGAGTTGATATAAATAAATAATTGTTTAAATCGGAGATGGATTATAAATATATATGTATTCATCATTATAAACACTCGACCAAATTGTGACATGTGAAAAGGTGGATAGCCTGTGAAAAGATACTGTCGGTAGAATTGTCGGAATAACTGCGATTGCCGCCACGTCTTGCGCATTCCAACTTACGTTTAATGACTGATCACTCTTACGCCGTATTTAGTGTGGGAGGTTAGGTCACCGTACTTCCGGTAAATAGAGCGTTCCGTGACCGGTCACAAACATGCGCAAAGCATAGCACTAATTCGATATTATTCAAAGTTCAATAGTATCCAAGTGTACATATAGGAATGATGTTCTTACATGACATTATCACATGAAAAATGTGCCCATAATATATTACAGGATTGTTTCGCATTATGAAATCTTTTTCGATTATTTATGGAAGCAACGAGCGGATGTACAATCTACTCTACTTAGTAATTCAGTAAATTTCTATCCTTATTTCATGAAAAATTTATGTCCAAGACGATCATTTGCAATTAAATATAAGATTTAATTCATACAAAAAATCGATCCCACATTTAAAAAAAACAGTAACAAATTCTAGCATGTAGACCGCAATTTTTTTTATGGAAAAACTTGCCGTCCCGTCCTATAATAGATACCGATGGGTACTATCTTAAAATTGTGCATAGTTATCCAAAGTAATTTGTTGTTAACAAAACACGGTTAGAAAATCTCGTATCGGATTTTTCATTCTATATGTATTTACTACTATTCTTAACCAATTTTTGAAGAATTCAAACTTCATCTTGTAATCATTGTAAACATAATTTTTGGTTATTTGTATTTGTATGTATGTTTCACAAAAGTATGTTATTATTATCGAATGGTTACAAGATGTTCAATAAAAATAATTATTATTACGTGTATTACAAAAATGTTATAAAATAAATTTCTATGATTAAAGTTCGGAAATCAATCAAGCTAAAAAATATTAAATTATCATTTATGTTTATATTTTAGTTTTATATCCATACTTAATAAAAAAAATAGAACTACAATTTTTATTTGAGGCTATCGTTCTCACAGTTTAACATAATATTATATTATACATAAATATTATATATAAACATATATTATAAGTATATTAAAAATTTTATGAGATTGTTGATTACACTGACATTTAGTAGTTCATCGATTATCTATGATAGGACGGGACGGCAAGTTTTTCCATAAAAAAATTGCGTTCTACATGCTAGAATTTGTTACTGTTTTTTTTAAATGTGGGATCGATTTTTTGTATGAATTAAATCTTATATTTAATTGCAAATGATCGTCTTGGACATAGATTTTTCATGAAATAATGATAGAAATTTACTGAATTACTAAGTAGAGTAGATTGTACATCCGCTCGTTGCTTCCATAAATAATCGAAATCTTCCATAAAAAATCGATCCCACATTTAAAAAAAACAGTAACAAATTCTAGCATGTAGAACGCAATTTTTTTATGGAAAAACTTGCCGTCCCGTCCTATCATAGATAATCGATGAACTACTAAATGTCAGTGTAATCAACAATCTCATAAAATTTTTAATATACTTATAATATATGTTTATATATAATATTTATGTATAATATAATATTATGTTAAACTGTGAGAACGATAGCCTCAAATAAAAATTGTAGTTCTATTTTTTTTATTAAGTATGGATATAAAACTAAAATATAAACATAAATGATAATTTAATATTTTTTAGCTTGATTGATTTCCGAACTTTAATCATAGAAATTTATTTTATAACATTTTTGTAATACACGTAATAATAATTATTTTTATTGAACATCTTGTAACCATTCGATAATAATAACATACTTTTGTGAAACATACATACAAATACAAATAACCAAAAATTATGTTTACAATGATTACAAGATGAAGTTTGAATTCTTCAAAAATTGGTTAAGAATAGTAGTAAATACATATAGAATGAAAAATCCGATACGAGATTTTCTAACCGTGTTTTGTTAACAACAAATTACTTTGGATAACTATGCACAATTTTAAGATAGTACCCATCGGTATCTATTATAGGACGGGACGGCAAGTTTTTCCATAAAAAAAATTGCGGTCTACATGCTAGAATTTGTTACTGTTTTTTTTAAATGTGGGATCGATTTTTTGTATGAATTAAATCTTATATTTAATTGCAAATGATCGTCTTGGACATAAATTTTTCATGAAATAAGGATAGAAATTTACTGAATTACTAAGTAGAGTAGATTGTACATCCGCTCGTTGCTTCCATAAATAATCGAAAAAGTTTTCATAATGCGAAACAATCCTGTAATATATTATGGGCACATTTTTCATGTGATAATGTCATGTAAGAACATCATTCCTATATGTACACTTGGATACTATTGAACTTTGAATAATATCGAATTAGTGCTATGCTTTGCGCATGTTTGTGACCGGTCACGGAACGCTCTATTTACCGGAAGTACGGTGACCTAACCTCCCACACTAAATACTGCGTAAGAGTGATCAGTCATTAAACGTCAGCAGTAGTATAGCTATAGGCATACCAGAACATAGGCATACGAGAACAATGGATCCCCCTCCACTCTGCCTCCGTTGTTCTAGTATCCACACGGGTTCTAGCATACGCTGCCCCTCTCTCTGGAGCCCCCTCTCAAAGCCAGAACCCGTTGGTGAGGGAATTTTCTCCCCCCACTATTTTGTTCCAGTATGCCTATAGCATTTTCTACTTTTTTTCTTTTTTTATTGTTTTTTATTTTTGTATGATTTATAAAACATTTTCATAAGTTTGACATTGTGTAATGCACATACAGTCTTGTAAATTGGATTATGGTTTGTGCATATAGTTACACACTTGATTGTTGATCTTGGTGGATAGCCGCATTGTTGAATGTTATAAACAGGTAATTTAAAACGTTCCAACCACTTCTGCCTTAGATCATCCATAACAAAAATTTTGGTGTCATTTTGCAACGATTCCCGACGCAGGTTTCTGATTTCATTGTAATCAAGTCCATTCGTGTCCCAGGCTATTCCATGATAATTTTGTTTAAGCCACATATTTTCTGCTTGCAATTGATTAGAAAGTCTATGCAATGAAAACGGCTTTTTAAATAGATGAACTATAGGATCTCCACTGTGATTAAGAGGAATAATCGCTATTTCCTTTAGAATATAATCACCTCCCATTTGTTTAAAGCCAACCATGTCTACTGCATACTCCATCTCGTAATGTTTTTTTTTAAACAAGCTTCTTTACCTCTCCACTAACAGGATTATAATGAGTAATGCGATCGTGTAAGATTAGGCAGTAAGCTGATGTAGATGCTGTGAAAGGCTTTAAAACCTCAATTTCTAGACGCACGTCAACAGGAGCATTTTTTAGAGTTTCATTTTGCCGTGAACAGTCAATAACTACGAGTGGCATCTGAGTTATATATGATTCTTTATCCAACAATTGTTGCGGATCTCTTCCATAGTAGCTTCTTTGAAAATCAACATACATATCATAGAGAATTGCATACTGATTTTTAAATATGTCGACGTTCAGATTACCGTATGGATAAGATTTCGAATTCAAGAAAAGTTGTACATTACTAATTTCACAGTGATCGAATCTGCTGTAATTTACATTTTTTACATCTTTTCTCCTAGTTTGTAATCCAACAATTACAAAACGAGGTTTTTCCAATTGATTCGAAGTTTTTACAGTCCAGATGTGTTTATTGGCTGCTGGAAGTGATGGGTATTCAAATAACTCCCAAGACCGATAACACATGGAGATTGGATTATCTTTCCCAATAAAATTGAATAACTATATTTTTTGTTTGTCAGAAGCGACGACGTGTGGCATTATCCACTCTATCTTCAATATTTTTATTTCAAAGTTTTCATAAGTAGCAGCAGCACCTGCAGCAGCCGTACTTTCTTGAATTACTGCATTTATATCAGTTCTTGATCTAGTGAGAATGAGTTCATGTTTCATATAAACTACTATTTTTTTATAATCTTCTGCAAAACCCAAAACCATGTTCAAAGGAATGCTACCTTCAAAATATCCTGCTTGATTTTTCATTGTCGATGTTGCTTCATCCATACCTTCCCATCCTGCATTTTTTAAAGCATGAGCTTGCCTTGGAGTAAATGAAGGCCATCCTTTCATAATACTGGTTAATCCAACATTTTTACATTTATCAATCTCCACTGCGTTCATTTCATATCGGATTTCATCAAACAGATGACAAATTCCATTGTTAGCAAAATCAGTCTTAGCTAGTGCACTTCCGTCTGGTTTTCGCAGTGTTCCATAGACACGAATATAACTGCGAGACGGTAAAAGACATAGATCTTGATGCTGGATAGTAATACGAATTTCATCACTGTTATTAAAACTCAACGATGAGTATGGCTGGTGTGAATGTAATTCGTATTGAGCTATAGACTCATCGAATACGACACCTGATTGAATTTGAAGAATTTCGTCCATTTTTCTGGAAGCAGCATAGAATTATGCAACTGATTTTTTTCCACGAACTTTTAGTCCTATGCTTTTGAGGAACTGAATGCTCTGCCTTGTTAACGGTTTGACTTTCTTTTGTCGACTGATTATCGTATGACATTGTAGTCGACTTATATGCACATTAGAATTGTAGACAATTCCCATTATATAGCTTTGATGTGAAGTCTAATAGTAATTTCCTCGCCTCGAAAATTCACCAAGTTTCCGTCTTGATCAACGATTCGAATTTGAAGATCAAGGGGCGCGGTAGCGCCTCGATGGCAAGTATAAGGTACGTCAGTACGTACGCCGCCGTCGGGCGCTAGCCAGACCCTATATACGTCTCATAGGCACTGTTGGAGATGTGACATTCGGTTTTCTTCGTATTAAGAGCTTTGTTTCTCACTTATGAGCACTCAAATGAAAGCTTGGAATAAAACTAGCAAAATTACTTCAGGGTCATATCTTGTGAAAAGGCTTCTATCAAAAGATATTGTGAAGTGAAAGTTCGAAATCACGAATTCCTCAACGCGAAAATTCTTCTCCCGGAGAAAATGTTCTCCGCGGAAATACGTCATCGTGTGACGTCAGCCCTACGTTTATATTACTATATTGTATTGCTTGCATGTATACAGTTCATGTGTGTACAAGAGCAGACGATGGTGTATTTACAAAATTTTACACATGCAGTGTAATTATAAATAACCTAATTTGGCTGTAACTGTGTTTTATAATTATGTTTCATACTCATGATAATAGGCTAGATTAGATAAGTATTTAGTTTTTTATAATAATAAAATATACATACAATACATGAAAGAATGAAAGAACTGATTCTTTGTTAAAAAATACCCTTTTATTTTTCAGGTTTTTCAGATTATAAAGGAAATAACTTATTTGTGATTTTGTGATGACAAGTTAGGAGGTTACGCAACTGTCATGTTATAAGGGAAGGAATGCCTGTGAGAAGCTAGTGATGTGAAACATGTTTTTTCAAGATTTATAATTATTATATAAGTTCAGAAGACAAGTGGTTTCCAAGTTTTTCTCAATTTTAAGAGTGCGAATAAACTAAGTTTCCAGATGTATCGAGACTTTTTTCAAGGGAAAAATGTTTTGTTTTATAAGGTAACGAGAACTTATGAAGGCATACATCTATCATGTTATAGAAGAAAAGAATTTTCTTGGGACGTGAAAAGCTAGTGAAAGTGTTGTGTTTTTTAAGTATCAAGAAAGTTTTTTGGGTGGTTATGCAACTGTTACAAAATTTTTTACTTTTCCTTTCGTCTCCTGGGAGGTAGACTCTCCGGTTGTGTCTCGAAAGGGATCCTTATGACCAGCTAGTGAAAGTGTTTTATTTTCATCGTTCAAGAATCCAAGAAAGTTTGTACAGAATTCTCAGTTTATAAGTGCTCATGACAAGCTAGTGAAAGTATTTTATTATCATTGTTCCAGAATTGAAGAAAATTTTTACAGATTCTTCAAGTGATGTGAAAAATGTTTTGTCAAGATTTATAATTTTTATAAAAGTTCAGAAGACAAGTGGTTTCCAAGTTTTTCTCAATTTTAAGAGTGCGAGTAAACTAAGTTTCCAGATGTATCGAGACTTTTTCCAAGGGAAAAATGTTTTGTTTTATAAGGTAACGAGAACTTATGAAGGCATACATCTATCATGTTATAGAAGAAAAGAATTTTCTTGGGACGTGAAAAGCTAGTGAAAGTGTTGTGTTTTTTAAGTATAAAGAAAGTTTTTTGGGTGATTATGCAACTGTTACAAAATTTTTTACTTTTCCTTTCGTCTCCTGGGAGGTAGACTCTCCGGTTGTGTCTCGAAAGGGATCCTTATGACCAGCTAGTGAAAGTGTTTTATTTTCATCGTTCAAGAATCCAAGAAAGTTTGTGCAGAATTCTCAGTTTATAATTGCTCATGACAAGCTAGTGAAAGTATTTTATTATCATTGTTCCAGAATTGAAGAAAATTTTTACAGATTCTTCAAGTGATGTGAAAAATGTTTTGTCAAGATTTATAATTATTATAAAAGTTCAGAAGACAAGTGGTTTCCAAGTTTTTCTCAATTTTAAGAGTGCGAGTAAACTAAGTTTCCAGATGTATCGAGACTTTTTCCAAGGGAAAAATGTTTTGTTTTATAAGGTAACGAGAACTTATGAAGGCATACATCTATCATGTTATAGAAGAAAAGAATTTTCTTGGGACGTGAAAAGCTAGTGAAAGTGTTGTGTTTTTTAAGTATCAAGAAAGTTTGGGTGATTATGCAACTGTTACAAAATTTTTTACTTTTCCTTTCGTCTCCTGGGAGGTAGACTCTCCGGTTGTGTCTCGAAAGGGATCCTTATGACCAGCTAGTGAAAGTGTTTTATTTTCATCGTTCAAGAACCCAAGAAAGTTTGTGCAGAATTCTCAGTTTATAATTGCTCATGACAAGCTAGTGAAAGTATTTTATTATCATTGTTCCAGAATTGAAGAAAATTTTTACAGATTCTTCAAGTGATGTGAAAAATGTTTTGTCAAGATTTATAATTATTATAAAGTTCAGAAGACAAGTGGTTTCCAAGTTTTTCTCAATTTTAAGAGTGCGAGTAAACTAAGTTTCCAGATGTATCGAGACTTTTTCCAAGGGAAAAATGTTTTGTTTTATAAGGTAACGAGAACTTATGAAGGCATACATCTATCATGTTATAGAAGAAAAGAATTTTCTTGGGACGTGAAAAGCTAGTGAAAGTGTTGTGTTTTTTAAGTATCAAGAAAGTTTTTTGGGTGGTTATGCAACTGTTACAAAATTTTTTACTTTTCCTTTCGTCTCCTGGGAGGTAGACTCTCCGGTTGTGTCTCGAAAGGGATCCTTATGACCAGCTAGTGAAAGTGTTTTATTTTCATCGTTCAAGAATCCAAGAAAGTTTGTGCAGAATTCTCAGTTTATAATTGCTCATGACAAGCTAGTGAAAGTATTTTATTATCATTGTTCCAGAATTGAAGAAAATTTTTACAGATTCTTCAAGTGATGTGAAAAATGTTTTGTCAAGATTTATAATTATTATAAAAGTTCAGAAGACAAGTGGTTTCCAAGTTTTTCTCAATTTTAAGAGTGCGAGTAAACTAAGTTTCCAGATGTATCGAGACTTTTTCCAAGGGAAAAATGTTTTGTTTTATAAGGTAACGAGAACTTATGAAGGCATACATCTATCATGTTATAGAAGAAAAGAATTTTCTTGGGACGTGAAAAGCTAGTGAAAGTGTTGTGTTTTTTAAGTATCAAGAAAGTTTTTTGGGTGGTTATGCAACTGTTACAAAATTTTTTACTTTTCCTTTCGTCTCCTGGGAGGTAGACTCTCCGGTTGTGTCTCGAAAGGGATCCTTATGACCAGCTAGTGAAAGTGTTTTATTTTCATCGTTCAAGAATCCAAGAAAGTTTGTGCAGAATTCTCAGTTTATAATTGCTCATGACAAGCTAGTGAAAGTATTTTATTATCATTGTTCCAGAATTGAAGAAAATTTTTACAGATTCTTCAAGTGATGTGAAAAATGTTTTGTCAAGATTTATAATTATTATAAAAGTTCAGAAGACAAGTGGTTTCCAAGTTTTTCTCAATTTTAAGAGTGCGAGTAAACTAAGTTTCCAGATGTATCGAGACTTTTTCCAAGGGAAAAATGTTTTGTTTTATAAGGTAACGAGAACTTATGAAGGCATACATCTATCATGTTATAGAAGAAAAGAATTTTCTTGGGACGTGAAAAGCTAGTGAAAGTGTTGTGTTTTTTAAGTATCAAGAAAGTTTTTTGGGTGGTTATGCAACTGTTACAAAATTTTTTACTTTTCCTTTCGTCTCCTGGGAGGTAGACTCTCCGGTTGTGTCTCGAAAGGGATCCTTATGACCAGCTAGTGAAAGTGTTGTGTTTTCATCATTTAAGTATCAAGAAAGTTTGTGCAGAATTCTCAGTTTATAAGTGCTCATGACAAGCTAGTGAAACTATTATATTAACATTGTTCCAGAATTGAAGAAAATTTTTACAGATTCTTCAGATTATATGAGGAAATAAGTATTTTGTGATGTGACAAGCTGGTTAAGTGCGTTTACTATATTCCTCGATTGCTGATCTTCTTGTGAATAATTGTTAACTTTTCCTTTCGTCTCCTGGGAGGTAGACTCTCCGGCTGTGTCTCGAAAGGGATCCTTATGACCAGCTAGTGAAAGTGTTTTATTTTCATCGTTCAAGAATCGAAGAAAATTTTTACAGAATCTTCAGATTATATAAGAAAATAGCTATTTTGCGTTGTGACAAACTAATGAAGTGTTAAGAATATTTATCTTTCATGCTAGAAGTTTGTGCAGTTGTTGAAATGGATATGAATAATTATTAAATTTCCTTTCGTCTCCTGGGAGGTAAACTCTCAGGCTATGTATCGAAAGGAATCCTTATGACCAGCTAGTGAAAGTGTTTTATTTTTATTGTTCAGGAATGGAAGAAAATTTTCATAGAATTTTCAGATTATATAAGGAAATTACTATTATGTGATGTGATAAGCTAGTGAAGTTTTAAGAATATTTATCTTTCATGCTGGAAATTTGTGCAGTGGTTGAAATGGATATGAATAATTATTAACTTTTCCTATCGTCTCCTGGGAGGTAGACTCTCAGGCTATGAATCGAAAGGGATCCTTATGACCAGCTAGTGAGTGTTCTATTTTCATCGTTCAAGAATCGATGAAAAGATTTATAGAATTTTCAGATTAATAAGGAAATAATTTTCTTGTAATGTGACAAGCTAGTGAAGTGTTACGAATATTCATCTTGCTTTATGAAACAGCAATTTTACACAATAATCAGCATGGATGGATATAATAATTTGGATATTAAATCTAGAATACCTGCACAGCTTAAGTGTTGAGTAAATTAATTTTTTTCTTATAAATAAATAAGAATAATTTTTCAATTTTTTTTCTTCATTTTATTTTTTATTTTCTTATTTTGTGGAGGAACAATGTCTCCTTGAGGAGCATTGTCTCCTTGTACAGCATTATCTGCTGGCACATCTTGTATGGCATCATCGTCCTCTCCCTCATATCTATTGTATTGGCGTCGAGGCCTTTGACGTCTGACCTGGTCAGAACGTGTTTGCTCCACGTTCCGATCGACATGGCCATGAAGCTCATAAAATCCGCCAAATTTTTGAGGTTTTGCTGATAGGGGTTCAGCCTCCTTCTTCTAAAGTTTCTTGAACTCCTACCAGCCCTCGTGCCTCTTCTGCCTAAAGGATTCAATTATTATTTATTATTTTTTTTGCTTAAATATATTAAGTATTTTAAATACCAAATAATAAATTGGTCCTATACCTTGATTGCCATAGTTGTTGTTGTTGCCATTGTTGTTGGCTGCACCAGCTCCTGCTAAATTACAAAAATATGTAATTATTAATTTAGTTTTACTGGGTGGCGTATAAAGGCCTATAGAGGGATATGGATCCAAGTCTCCTTTGACTAGCTGGTTTCCAAATCTCAATTATGTGATACATAATAATTTTTATATTTACCATTTACATCAATTTGCATCTGGTTCGGCATTATTATTTTCTGAAAATGAAAAATGAGTTTGAAAGTTTAGTAACAATTTATAACATATATTATGTGTGGATGATTCTCTGACAAATTCTAGCTTTCCAGAAAACGTACAAATACATTTGTTCTGTAGAAAGATATGTTTATTTATGTTTATAAATTAATTTATAACAAGTATTTTGAGACTAAGTTTAAATTGTAAAATAATAACTACCAGACTATGATAGTTTGGATGAATTTTTTACAATAAATAAAAATATTGATTAATTATGTATAAGAAAAGACAAAAGGGCTTATTCTAACAGACATGAATGCATTTTTAAATATTCAATGTATTTTATAACAGCTAAGTTTTATATTATATACTATAGCCTTTTTATTTCATAGTAAGCGCACAATTTGTATTTGGTTTACACTATATAATAGGCGAACAGATGTATTTGGATAGCAGATTAACGATGATTTTAATTTAAAAAAACATGATCTAATCTAAAAAAATTACCAGTATTGATTGTACATTCATGTTAATAGATTTGGCTTACAACGAGAAGTCAACTCTCTGTACTATACACAAGATAATTAGGGAACACATATTACAATAACAGATTATGAAAGATTTTAATTAAAAATCATATGATCTAAAACAAAGTATTACTAGTAATAATAGTAAGCCTGCATTATATTTATAGATTTGTCTAACGAGAGCCAACTCTCTATACTATAAATTTTAGCTGTATTTGGGCGCTTCCTACACGCATCATCTAATATTATATTTAATTAATTTAATATTTCTTAACATTTTTACTTATCTATCAGGAAGAGAATATATATAATTATTTTATGAGTAATGCATATATTACTCATTTCATTTTATTTAACAAGCGCATCAAACTCCTTATTCAAAAATATTACTTACAGTAATAAATAAGACTGATTCATTAAAGTCTGCTGTTTATAAATTTCTTTTTACGCCAAGTTCATTGGATCACCTGTAACAGAGAAAGAATAATTTATTTTTAAACAAAGAATCATGTTCTATTATCATAAAGTTAATTTATTTGAAGGTAACTAAAAGATACTTATCTGACAGAGAGAGATCCGTTGATAGTATTTTCATCATAATATGTCATCTTTTCTGTAAATGCATTTTTTTACTTGAAACTTATTGCAGGTTCTAGATTAAACATTAGAGGTTTTTAACGCGATTTAAATAATATAATTTGTCATAAACTCGGAGATCCACGTGGAGGTTATAAACTAGCAGAAACCAACAGTAGATTAGTACTTCAGGTTAAACATAATTATAGTACAAAAGTGAGTTGGCACTAAATTATGGGGATATAGAGATCCCTATAACGAAGCTATGATGCACAGAACAGTAACTGCAATGAGTATCTGGTTAACTCTATGAAGTGTTAGTCTATGGTTGGTTTCTGCTGGTTCACCTCCGCGAGAATCTTCAAGTTTATCATAAATTATATTATTTAAATCGCGTTAAAAACCCCTAAAACTCGTACTACGCGTGTACATCATGGTACATCTATTGAAATAGGACATTATACAAATATCGTTCGCCAAAGTAACCAATGGTTTGAAATAAATGATCAGCTTGTTAAACAAAGAACATGGCCTCGTGGCGCGAAAGATGCCTATTTATTTTTTTAGAAGAAATGACTTAAATTATTAAATTAATTAATATCTTTATCCCGTGTCCATGTACAACGATATGTGTTTGTGTAAATTTATTTTTCCTTGAATGATCTTTATTTTTTCATACTATCTGTATCATGTAAATAATTATGTTAAATAGAGTGAAGTTTAGTGTCAAATTTGTGGATTAGGCCTACAGGGGATACCACAACTTTATTGACATTATCTTTTATAATTTTTCACAATGTTGAAATTCGATTGTAATTTTCTTAAAGTTTACTGAATTATGTGGTTTGCATTAAAAATGGTAATACTTCTATCATAAAGAATCATACGGATTTTAAAAGTAACTTACATAAACTTCTTTTTTTTTATTCATAATATTATAATAAAGATTAAATTGTGAAGGATATGAAGTAAACTTGTATAAATATTAAAATGCTACATCACTCATGTTCTGTTGACAATAATATCCACAAGGTACAAAAGAAAGTCTCTACGTCTAAAATTATTGTTCATTAATTAGCTGATAATTGCTTTGTTGAAAATACTTTCAAAAAGCAATTATCAAATAATTTATGAACAATAATTTTATACGTACAGACTTCTTTTGATTTATATTTACAAGACAAATATTATGGAACTTCACATAAAAGTTAGTGCCAATAAAGGAAAAAAAAACGCGCCATTCTATTTACCTCGACGGTGGTGTGGAAAAGATAGATATTTCTTTTTTGAATGATAATGATCCAAAAATAACTATTTGCTGTACAGATGGTGTCGAAAAAATAATTATTATCGCAATAATACATAAGCATATGTACATTAATTTTTTAAATTTATAACTTCTTCAGTTGATGTTAATCGTTCATTATAATTTAGGTATTATATACCATTTAAAAGTAGTGAAATC
>JACCIB010001305.1:0-40725 GCA_018906965.1 Philotrypesis tridentata | reverse complement strand
AAAGCAAATAAACTTGGAAGGCCTAGTGTCGATAGGGATAGTGAGAAGCCTTCAACGGATGCTGAGAAAGTGTGAAGAATCTACAGCAAGTCGTGGGAGCAATGGAAGTAGTGATGAAAATAGTGTTAATAGAGGAACAGGTTCTATTTTAAGAAGAAGCAGTTTAAGAAGAAGAAAGAAAAGAGTAGTAATAATGTGAATATTAAGACTCGTACAAATGGAATAGATGTAATTTTGAGTGATGCGCCGTCGATTGAGTTGCGTGAGAACTCGAAATTGGTAGGGAAGAAATTGATGAACTGGTCGGAATATTTGAGGGAAGCACGTCCAAAACAGACTATAGAGGACAAGGCTATGAATCAAGATATTAACCGGCTAGTTAATGGTAAATATTTGTTGGTAGGAAAGTCATCTGGAGGCTCAGTGAAGGATCCGTCGTTGGAGATAGTAAAGGATGTTTCTAAAGGAGCTATTCCTAAGAACAATACTTCATCGAAGCGATGGTTTCAGAAAAGTGTGGAGGAGCCTAATTTTGATTTAAGGTGGCGGTTGCCGAGTCCTGTCGATAATTCGCGAGATCTGCAGGAGGATGGTAGGAAGAGGATGTGTGGAAATTATGATCATAGTTCTTCCGAACCGTGGGTAACTTCTTTCCGAGATGTTCAGAAGCAAGTGGACAAATTTATGGAAAATCAGAGGATAAATGAGTTAAAGCAAAAGAAGAATAAATCTCAATTAATTGTCAAGGTGCGGAAATTACCACTAGAGAAAACAGAAATTTTCTTTCGGTTAATTTTGGAGGAAAAGAGTATGTAGCATTAGTGGATAGTGGAGCTATGGTGTCATTAATTAAGTCACATATAGCTGAAAGATTTCCTTCCAAGATGAGTAAATGCAATAAATTCATACGAGGAGTAACTGGAGACATTATCCCTGTAAAGGGGAGCATGAAAATTACTCTAGAGATAGATGGTGTATCAAAGGTTCTGGAATGTATAGTTATGGATGAGCCAGGCCATGATATGATTCTAGGTATTGATTTTTGTAGAGATTGGGAAATCCAAATGAATTATAAGGAAAATTTATGGAGAATTTCTGGTGGAATTTGGCATTCTTTTGATCAAGATGGTAATTATGGGAAACCTTCTTTGATTGCGGAATGTGCAGGTTTATCGGAATTGAATGTAGAGGAACATGATAGGATTTTGAAGATTGTGAAGAAATATTTACCAGAGGATACGCCTACACGGTTGAATGCTACTACTCTAACGGAGCATAAAATTGTGTATTTAGGGGATGCTCCTATTAAACATAAATTTAGGAGGTGGTCTCTGAGGCGATGGAATGCTGGAATCAAAGAAATTGAGGAAATGTTAAAAGCTGGAGTTATTGAGAAATCGGATAGTGATTTCAGTAGTGCTCCAGTAATTGTGTTTAAAGAAAATGGTGAGGTGCGTTTTTGTATAGATTATCGAGATGTCAATAAATTGACCAAGAAAGATGCTTATCCACTACCTTCAATTGATGGAATATTGGATAAATTGAGGCATGCAAGGTATATTTCAAAGATTGATCTAAAGAAGGCCTATTTTCAAGTGCCTATGGAGGAAAGTAGCAAGAGATATACAGCATTTGCAATGCCGGGTAGTGGATTATGGCAATTTACACGTCTCCCATTTGGGCTTTCCAATGCTCCGGCCACTTTTCAGCGTGTGGTTGACTCTTTGTTTGGTCCGGAATTTGAACCACACATCTTTGGATATTTGGATGATGTGATAGTGGTAGCGGACAACTTTGAGGAACATTTGAAATGGTTGGAATTAGTATTGGAAAAGATTACGGAAGCTGGATTGACGGTGAATAGAAAGAAATGTGAATTCGGCTGTTCTAGAGTCCGTTATTTGGGATATTTGTTGGACAGAAATGGCCTCAGGCCAGATCCTGAAACGATTGCTCCGATTATGGATTATCCGGCGCCAAAAGACAAGACTCAGCTTAAGAGATTCTTGGGTATGATTGGCTGGTATAGTCGTTTTCTGGAGCATGACGCGGAGATGAAGGTGCCGTTATTGAAAAATGTTAAAACCTTGAAGGAATGGAGTTGGAGCGATGAGCAGCAGTAGGCTTTTGAGGACTTAAAGTTAGCGTTAACTAATGCTCCGGTGTTAGCTCGTCCAGATTTCTCTAAACCATTCACGATCCAGTGTGATGCCTCGAATTTCGCGATTGGGGCCGTTTTGACCCAAGAATTGGAGGATGGAGAGCACCCAATAGTGTATCTCAGTAGAGTACTGTCATCTGCAGAGAGGAACTACACTACTACCGAGAAAGAGTGCTTATCCATGATATGGGCAATAAAGAAATTGAGGCCATATGTGGAGGGTTATCCATTTAAGGTGGTGACAGACCACAGTGCTCTAAGGTGGTTGCAAAATTTAAAGGATCCAACTGGTAGATTGGCCAGATGGGCTTTGGAACTCTAGCAGTGGGACTTCGAGATAATTCACAAAAAGGGAGCTCTTCATCATGTTCCCGATGCACTTTCTAGAGGTTTTAACATAGAGGAAATGAAATTGGTTATAGAGGATATCAAAGATGAATGGTACATTCAGAGAATGAAAGAGGTGGAAGAGACTCCAATGAAATTTTCATCTTGGAAAGTGGATAATGGACTTCTATACAAATTCAGGAATGATCCATTGTTAGATCCTATTAGTTTTCCAGAAGAAAGCTGGAGGTTAGTAGTACCCTGTGATTTTAAACAGGAAGTATTGGTGGAGGCACATTGTGATTTTACTGCTGGCCATTTGGGATTTGAGAAAACCTATGATAGAGTGGCTAGAGAGTACTACTGGCCAGGTATGTGGTATGAAATCCGGAAATTTGTGCAAGGATGTGAAGTTTGTCAGAAATACAAATCTGTGCAATCCGGACCTATGGGTCTTATGGGTAATCGTATAGTGGAACGCCCATGGGCGGTGGTGGCAGCAGATCTTATGGAATTTCCATTAAGCAAGAGACAGAATAAATATCTTATAGTATTCCAGGATTTGTTTACCAGGTGGATTGAAGTTAAGCCTGTGCGGAAAGCTACTGGTCAGGCGGTGGCTAAAGCATTTGAGGAGTTAATTTTATTGCGGTGGGAAACACCGGACTACCTGCTGACAGATAATGGGAAAGAATTTATTAATAAGACTTTGATGGATACTCTGGAGGAATATGGAGTGAAGCATGTCACCACGCCACCGTATCATCCTCAGGCGAATCCAGTAGAAAGGAGTAATCGAACGTTGAAAACTATGATTTCTTCATATGTTGGTAAAGATCACAGATTATGGGATCAACATATAATGGAATTGAGGCATGCCTTCAATACGGCGGTTCAGGCGACGACGAAAGTGTCTCCGGCGTTTTTAAATTATGGAAGGCAGCCTCAATTAATGAAGTCATGGCGGAAGAGTGTGGAGGATAGGGGGAGTGTAGTGGTTATAGATCCGGATTTGTGGAAGGATAGGATGAAGAGGTTGGATGCGTTGCGAGATTTAGTGGGGAAACATATTGAAGAAGCCCGCGTTAAACAAGCTGGTCATTACAATCGTGGTAGAAAACCGGCAGAATTTAATGTAGGGGATTTAGTTTGGAGGAAGTTACATACACTGTCAAAAGGTGTTGATGGAATTTCTTCAAAGCTTAGTGGTAAATATGATGGTCCATATCGTATCTTGGAAAAGATATCACCCCTTGTGTATATTTTAGAAACTAAGGATAAGCGGAAGAATGCGAAGGTTTTCGTTAATGAGTTGAAGAAATATATTGCTCCCAGGGGTAGGAATTTTCCCATTTCAGATGGCGGTATGGTGGTTGGCGGAAAGTAGCGGATTTCATATTGATTGCGGTTGTGTTGTCCGAATTTTGGTGGTACCTATTGTTTTGTCTAGTAAGTCGTTTTGTCTGTGACGTTTTGTTTAGAGGGGGGGAAGGTAGGAATTAGTTGTACTAATTCCTATTGTTCGTATGTTTTTTGTAGAAATGGCGGACTACACCCCTTCCTATTCGGATGAACTGGAGAGGGAGATTCTCCGGGAGATGGAGGCGGAGAATCAGGGAGCACGCCGCCGCGGCCGTCCGATCAGTGACATGACCCGGACGGCCGATTTTTGGGCTCGCCGCATGGAGGAATTGCGGTTGGCGGAGGAGGCCGAGCGCAAGTGGTCTTTGGGGCCGTCCTCCGGGGTTCCGAAAATTCTTCGGCGTCCGCATTCTTCATGCCCTCCACCAGAAGTGGTGGAGGTGGCCCCGACAAGGATGTTGTATCTCCCAGGGGAGGTCGGGAGCGCGCCAGGGGAGAGTGTGGAGGCCGAAGAGTCTCGGAGGGCGGTGAAGGAATTGGAGGCATTGGTGGGTGCACCAGTGGAGGAGGTTGCCACCTCGGCGGCACCTGTAGAGGTAATGGATAGATAGATAGATAGATAGATAGATAGATAGATAGATAGATGGGTAGTTTATTGATTGATTCTTCTAGGACACCTTGGAGATCACGATCTCAAATGAGAGGGCCGGAAGAGCGGAGGTGGTAGAGGAGGAGGCTTACCCCATGTTTCGGGGAAGCAATGGGAAAAGGCGACGCTATAATCCCCGGCGGCAGCTCACTTTGGACGATTACGAGTCCAGCATTGAGCTGCCCGTCCGGGGACGTTCATCATCCCCACCTGGAATTCCGGAGAGGGAGGCACCGCCGCACGGAGGGTTCGGGCACACCCCAGTGCCTTTCTTTAACCCGAGAGAGGCCCGAGTGCGGTGGGAGGCTGAACTTAAACGGCCCAAAAAGTCTCCGGCGTGGACCGGTAATTAAGTTGATTATGGTAGAGGAATTTTGGAATGGAGGTAAATATGGTGGTTTATTTTTATTGTTTTGTTTCAGTGGGACAGGCGTGCCGTGAGGAGCGGACGGAGGAGCCTCCGAGGGTGCGAGAGTCTACGGGGGTGGTACCGCGGACTGGGACCGGGGAGGCGCACCCGGTGGGGATCACCGGCTAGGGCAGAGGTGTTAATCGGTCGTGATCGACCTATTCTCTCTGGGGCTTTGTTTGGTAAATTGAGGCCGATTTCGACCGACCCGGAGGTCGACCCTCCCTTCGGGTCGTGTTTTAACTGTCGAGGTCGAGGGCATCGTTGGGAGCGATGCCCCAGAGAGAGAAGGCGGTTTTGTTTCAACTGTGGCCGGTTGAATACCGACCTAGTAGCGCGCGGTGTGGGGAAGCCCACAGAGTGTATCTGGAGGCGCGAGCCAATCCAGGTCGCTCGGGGGTAGCTCCTAGAGCTCCGGTATACCCTCGGAGGGCTTCGAGAGAAGTGGAGGACCGAGCCTCACCGCCTTTATTTGAGGAGAAGGAACGGTATGGGCCACCCCCCCACTTATGAGGAAGCGGCTCGTATGAGACGAAGTGAGAGGCGACCGCGGCGTGAGGTGGCAACCGCTCCGGCTGCTGCCACGACTTCTGCCACTACGAGAGGCCCAGATGGAGGGGTCTCTGAGAATTATTTATTGGCAATAAGGCAGTTGGCCAATGCTCCCGCCGATGTACGGGCGTTGTTGTTGGCGGCTCTGGCCCCAGAGCCGCGTTAATTTTCTTGTTTTTTTTTAATAAATAGTTTTTTAATTTGGAATAGTGGTTTTTGTTGTTTCATTGAGTAATCAAGTCTCTCTATCTGGTAAATCTGGTGGTGGTAATTGAGGAATTTGGTTGTTTCAGGTTTTCGGAGACGGTTGGTTCCAGAAGTTGTTGTTTTGTTGAATTTTCTGGTTAGGTTGTAGAGGTTTAGAGGTCTATGGAGGAAAACTTGGATATTCAGGTATATCCAAGGTTTTGTGGGGGGTATTGCGACGTAGCAATAAATATTGCTGCGTCGTGATTATTTATTTCGGCCAGCTGACTCACTCTCGGCAGACTGACAGGCCATGGAGCGGAGCCAGCGCTCGGTGGAGCTCGCAGGAGTTGCCTCTAACCGACCGCGTGCGGAGCGCAGGATGTGAGCTCCCGAGTCACACCTGCGCAGCACGTTGGCGCTCGGGAGGGGGTACAGCAGGAAGCGAGACGGCGGCCGCACGCACGCGGTTACATGCACGCCGCTGTGTATAGAGGGGAGCGCGTGTGTATGTGTGAGAGAGAGAGAGAGAGAGCGAGCATGAGTGCGAGCGCGAGCGAGAGAGCGAGTGAGTGAGAGCGTGAGTGGGAGAGAGAGGGAAGGCGACGCACATGTGGTGCGAGAGAGAGACCATGTGGCGCGCGCGGTAGCAGGGAGAGGGAGAGCGCTCTCCGTTATCGGCCGCTAAAGATTGATCGAGAGGGCGCCTGCTCCCGGGCGATCGATATATGTTTGATATAGAGGTTTTCTTTCAGGAGTATAGGGGAGTGTGAGATAGTAAAGTAAGGGTCGGCTTCCATTATCGTGTAGTACGATATGTTAAGGCTGTCTTACAATTGTTTCTTTTATTTCGTTTGGTGGATTTTGAAACTCGCGCGGCTGTTTAGTTTCTATATAGAGGACGCTACCTGATGGAGATCAATATTGATTGATTGATCTCTATCAATAAAGGGGGCGCCAATTATGTAAATTCGCAAGGATATAGAGGACGATAATTGTTTTCTCGACCAATGAGAAAATTAAGAATAGAAAAGGGGGCGTGGGAAAATCAGGTGATGTAGAGATAGCTTGTGGTGGCATTTAAATAGGCCAATGGACTATTTAGACCATTTTCTAGGACCAATGGAAATTTGCCAGCCAGGACGACGCTCCCGGGAGGAAGAAGGCGAGGTGGGAAAATCGCGGCTTCTTTCCCGAGCGGAGCGTCGTCCTCGTTCACTCTGTTCCCGGATCTACACTTTTGCAGTTCTGCCAAGTTCTCGGAGTCTTTCTTATTTCCAACGGTTTTGAAGTTATTGGTGGATTCCGGCGGCCATTGTGGATTTTTGTTGGAGGTCCTTATTTCTGGATTTTTGTTGGAGGATTTGTGGAGGATCAGCTTGTGGATTTGGGAAGGAATATTGGTGAGGTTTCTTGAATATTAATTTGAATATATTTTATTCTGGTAATTGGGGGGATTAGAAGAAGTGTTAGGTAGAGGAAATTTTCCCCGTTTCAGCTCCGCGAATCTTTCCACGTTTTCAGCAGGAGACGGATCTCACCTTTATTATTCCCTTCTTGAATTATAAACATAGCATCATCGTAGAGGTTTTTCGCGGCCCTTTTCTTGTTTTAGCAACTCCCGAACCAGCTATCGTGGACTTAGTTATTCGGCCGTTGGCCCATGTGGTATTTAAAATCAGAATTGATATGTTTGCCCATACTAATTTGTAATAGGAAGATTGCAATATATTTGTTTTATGTGTTAATTCTAATTCTCTTTGTGTTATTATTCATTTTACCAGCCTTATTGCTACCGAAATTTCCCTGCGTGTACCCGTTTTCCGTTTTTCAGAACTCTGGACTCCGAGAGTGAGAAGCAGCCGTGAAACAAAATATTTTTGTACACTAACTGGAATCCTCGAGCGGGCGAGGCAAATTCTACGTTACAATAGTTAAATTGAAAAATTGGTAGATTAATTCACGGACAAAAATAACGAAACTAGCACGAGCCAGACTTTTCATTTTTGTTTGAATAACCACTAAATTTTTAAATAACGAATTATTTATACACCCGTTATATTCACAATGGTGCCCAAAACTGTTTGTACAACGTTTATCAGATGGCGCAAATTTTATTTAATTATAGGTATGCATATATTGTTGTATATTAATATTTTTTTTGTAAATTCAAATTTGTTATCGGCCTCCGTGCCATTGATGCCGGATCTGCTTTTGCGCGTGTGATATTTGCTGACCTCCGCGTTTGCTTGCGTGGCTCGTCGTCTTCTCGTCTGTGTTGCTGCTGATGGTTGCGGTTAGTACACGCAGCACGTCCCTAGTACTCTGACGGAAGTGATTGTAGGCTTGGTGTTGTTGTCAGTTGCCCGTACTATCTGATTCCCCAGGCCTGCGCCGTACCGCCGTCTTCCCCGTTTCGATCTACGACCGGCCCAGCGTCGGCTACAGGCCCAATACTTCCCATCTCCCACACATGCAGCCATGCTTGGGTTCACGCCTTGGTGGTTACCTACCTGCATGCCCATATCCTAGCTGATACCGTTTACGGCAGCCGCATGGTGCACCTGAACTGGACGCACCTGGAAGAGATGTCATCCAACTACGTGGAGGGCATACTCCTTCATGAGCTAGTTCATGTATACCTGCAAGTTACCAAGGGTGACCGAGAGCACGGCCGTGCGTTCCGACGATGGTGCCGCGAGATCAACCTGCAAGGGGTCCACGAGGTTCGTGAAGAACAGCCCTGGCCCTGCAGCGCGCGGTGAGGTGAGACGCTACGCATGCAAGTATACAAGCATATTACGGGTATTGCTAGCTGAGTTGACTCTTTCCTTCCCGGTCGTGCGGCCTGGGTCCGTCGATTTTAGGTTTTAACGAATCGTAACTCTATGGCAACACGTGTTAGCGTCGCATACCTCATGAGCGGGATTGAAGATCAAATGGCCTTCTATCCGTTCCTGAAGGGAGTTCTACCCTTTTTTTAATTTTTGACCCTTATTAGCCGGGTCAAATCTTTCGTTCCCAGCGACGCGGCCTGGGTCTGCCGATTTTAGGCTTTGACGCGTCATAACTCGGTGGCAACGAGTGTTGGCGTGTCATACCTCATGAGCGGAATTGAAGGTTAAATGTCCTTCTACCCGTTCTTGAAGGGAGCCGGGCCCTTTTTTTGGTTTTTGGCCCTTATCACGGACTTTAAAGTTGACTCCGCTTTGCTCGTCGCTGGTGCAGCCCGCTACGTCCCGAGTTATGATTCGCCTGCCTCGGCTCTCCCTTTGAGTCGATCGCGCCTGGTCCTGAGCCCCTTCCCTATCGTCAAGGGATATCGACTTCACTATTACTTTTCCCATTTTTCAGGTGGGCGGCCTGCTTTGCTTAGCCTGCTGTTTGGCTGTGCATTTTGTTACAGGACAAGCAACCGGGTTGCATGCCTATATATATACATGTAGTATGCGTAATAATAGCAATGTATGGTAGTGTAGTATATAGTATCTATAATAATAGAATAAGTAATAGTAGCAATAAAAGTATGTGTAGACTTATTCCTCAGCTGTTATTTTACCTTTTTGTGTAGCAACGCCGCTTTAGGTGTACCTTGATCGATGCCGTTTGTACCAACAAGACCTTTTTGCGCAGCAACGACGCTTTAGGTACCTTGATCGATGCCGTTTGTATCAGCACGACCTTTTTGCACAGCAACGACGCTTTAGGTGTACTAGCGTAGGAGCCCAGGGGGGTTCCGTGGCCTTTTTAATTCACAAGGTTCCACCAAAGCTTTTTTTATGTATTTTTATCCGCTGAATCCGATGTTCGAGGGTGGAGATTCGAAAAAATGGTCCCTTCTTTGTTATTAACAAATCAATTGTTTAAACGGCTGTAAAAACGAAGCAATGCAATAAATGAAAATTTCAAACTCCTACATTTGTTGTAATTTGATCATAGATTTACCTGAGTTTTGAAGATTTGAAAAATATTTATTAGAACCCAAGAAATCAACAAAATAGTGAATATTAGTTGCAAATATAGCTTTTTTCTCACTATTTCGCTAATTATTTTTGTTCAGACTTGAATTTTTTTGCATTTGAAGACTCTAAATTAAAGAGAAAGTAATTCTCTATCAATTCGTGTCATCTTATGCATATAAAACATTATTTAAACAATTTTTATACGCTGTAAATAAGAAAAAAATTCCGAAAAACGATTTTTTTATTTTTTATAAGCCGAATTAACAATGTCTGTCTCGAAAATGAATATTGCAAGTTCTCGAGAACGATTCCTCGGTTCAAAACGAACAATTTTATGTAGAAGAAAGTTGATTATCATCGGTGGATTTGCAAAAAACGAGCATATGAAGTGCAAAGCGCGGCACGCGTGCCGTTGCGATGCACTACGCCGTGAACTTTGGACTTCATATATTACGTACGTAATAGTACATACATTTATTATTAATAATTCTACAAACATGCTAGCCAAAGTACATAACTTAGTGCCTCCATTCGATGAGCTTATACCACAATGCAACTGTACAGTCTGTACCAGAAAAACCTGTAATTGTTTTGTTGCACAAATTCCTTGGTGCACATTTTCTGTAATTGCTTATGACATAATACGTGCAAAAATAAATATAATGACAATGAAAAACAATGTTCTGAACTAGAAGATAATATGTAAATATTTAAGTTATATGTATAATAAATAAAAATTAGATTATGAAATTGTACACATTTATTAATTACAATTATAGTAGAAAGCTAATTGAACAATATTCAAGAGTTTTGTATTATAAAGAGCATATTATTTATACATATAAATATATATGTATATATCACGGCGGAGCGTAGCGCGACGAGACGCGTACCGCGCTTCGGACTTCATATACTCGTTTCTTGCAAATCCACCGATGATAATCAACTTTCTTCTACATAAAATTGTTCGTTTTGAACCGAGGAATCATTCTCCAGAACTTTTCTCGAAAACAGACATTGTTAATTCGGCTTTTAAACAATAAAAAATCGTTTTTCGGAATTTTTTTTATTTACAGCGTATAAAAATTGTTTAAATAATGTTTTATATGCATAAGATGACACGAATTGATAGAGAATTACTTTCTCTTTAATTTAGAATCTTCAAATGCAAAAAAATTCGAGTCTGAACAAAAATAATTAGCGAAATAGTGAGAAAAAAGCTATTTTTGCAACTAATATTCACTATTTTGTTGATTTCTTGGGTTCTAATAAATATTTTTCAAATCTTCAAAATTCAGGTGAATCTATGATCAAATTACAACAAATGTAGGTGTTTGAAATTTTCATTTATTGTATTGCTTCGTTTTTACAGCCTTTTAAACAATTGATTTGTTAATAACAAAGAAGGGACCATTTTTTCGAATCTCCACCCTCGAAAATCGGATTCAGCGGATAAAAATACATAAAAAAAGCTTTGGCGGAACCTTGTGAATTAAAAAGGCCACGGAACCCCCCTGGGCTCCTACACTATACCCTGATCGATACGGCTTGTACTGGCACGATCTATGCCTTCATTAATTTGTTAGTGTTACTATGCTAATTTATTGTGTAATTGTGTTATGTTATTGAAAAAACCCTTATTTTTTCTTTCCCTTCTGTTAATTGTTGTACGCTACGCGTTTTTATTACTGTTGGGTGTTTAGTCGGCGCGTTGTCTGCAGGTTCTTCAGCAACTCCAGCTCTACCTGGTTCTGTTATTGCCGCACGATTGCCTCTAGAGGTCGACGACCGCGCCGATTGCTGTATCCGTATGCTCCTACGATGGCGCACAAGAGTATAGTTGCGACTGCATACCCTGTATACTTGATGGTTGTTGCCGACTCGTTCAGGTCCGCGAGCTGCATCCTAGATAATCTAGGTTTTGCTATTTCACAGGCTTTTACTATTATGCTGTGCAAGGTAACTCCTGCTTCCAGCGATTCAAACTTAACGCCGTGCGTTTTTTCCGCCGCGACGCTTATTTCATTTTCCAGTAGGTTACTGTTCCTTGTTTTAGGTTTTCAGATTCGTCGTATTTATCTATTATTTCGGAGATATTAAACGCGAGTGCATTGAATAGTACCGGTTCGACGTTGTGCACCAGGTTTCGCGATGTCGTTATGGTCACGCTTGCTGTGTGGGCTGTGCATCCCGGGCGGAGATCTAGGAACCCGGCGCCGTTTATTTCCGTCCTTATTTGCTCAGCTCTCTGGCATTGGATGTACAAATTTTCTTTATTTTTGGTGGAGAATACCCATGAATTGGCTTTATATCTCCTCAGCCAGAAGGTGTCCTGTAACCGTTTCACGCGGATATCGCAGCTTGCCGGTTTGATTGATTAGCGGCGATTTTAATCTCGCACGCTACGCTGCCTTTAACCTCGCCAGTGGGTTCTGGGTTTATGATCAACATAGTTTCCCCGAAACTTTTGAGTTTGGTTGCCTTCTCGGAGGGGGGGATTGGCATATAGGTTCGATTAGATTCGCTGACGGCAAAGTACTGCGACTCCGGCCATACGTAGGCCACCATGTCCGGCGCGTTTAACCCTTCCTGGATGGTCGGCAGAGGTGATGCCTTAAATAGGTTGAAATTTTGGATGTCCAGCAGTGGAATGGCTTTTGGAGCGATGAGATGATCGGTAGCAGTGATCTACCATAGTGACAAATAAATAGTAAAACATCGCCATCACTAGTAAAAATTACTAGCTCAACTTAATTTTTTTTTACTGAAGGTTAATTGGCATGTCCAAGCATCCCGCCACCATAACCCTATAAAAAATTTAAGATATGGTTGTCCTATGGGGTTTTTTTGCAAGTTCAAACCAAATTAAGACTTTTTTTTAAGACTTTTTTTCAGTGTTTTTCTTTTATGACTTTCAGATCTGTATTTTATGGTTTCCTTTTGGCAAAAATTATATTTTGTATAATACAAACCTGATGCTATGGCGTTTATGCTGTTTCCATGGGGTTTTATGGATTTTGATGTTTCTGCATTTTTATGGTATTTTTGCTATTTCATGGTGTTTTCTGCGGTTCTGTGGGCTTTTACGTATTTTATAATGCTTTATGGGGTTTGTATATTTATATATTGATAGCTTATAGGTTGTAACGTGGCAAAATGTCGCCACGTTCCATCGGGTTCCGAGCTGCCGGGGTAGAGCGTCTCAAGGCCGTATGAATGAGTATCGAGTGCATGTGGTCATGGCGTTTGTTTCTTTCTGAGCGACAACGCGACGAGCGGAGAGGTTGCAGCGAAGGGAGGAAAATACGGGGGACGCCTTCAACGCTCAGTCAAGGGCGAGAGAGGACGTAATATTCCGGTGTCGCAATAGTCACTCAGATTCACCCAGGCCATTCATTCCGTTCGTCACTCAAGAGCGGACGTAGGTGGTAAACTGGCGGGGCTTCCTACGTGAGCGTTTGATGCAGCAGGACCAGCGTGATGGCTGCCCTCCCACGAACGTTGGAAGTAAAACAGCGACTTCGGCGCTCTAGATAACAGGCGTACTCCAGAACCAAAGGCCTAGGCAGACGGATATACTGAGAGTTATCTTGTACTTTCTGATTTGCGTTTACCTCGGTTGTACGCGAATCAGCTGTGTGAATTCTGGCTACCTATCGTGACAAGCATTCGAATTTCGCGGCTATCTGCTCCAGCGTCGATATTAATCGAATAGTCGAGCGCGCATGCGTAGCGATCGACGACGCGCAGCGAGCGCGCCTGTTGCGTCGCGAGAGTGCGGGCCGTCGGCCCAAACGATCCGACCAATGGGAGCGCGCGCGGAGCGGCGGCACGGGAAAGCGAGAACGCGAGGGACTTTGGCTTTCTTGTGACTTTTGTGAAATTTTGGTGCTACCTGGTGGATCTTAGTTTCCCTCGCGGGCGTAAGCGCAGTTCCACGCGCGGCTTTCTTTCGCGTGTTTCCTTTGTCATCAGGACTTCGACCTCGTGCGCGGCTATCTCGGTTACCTTCGGCGTCTCTTCTTCATTAAGTTAGTTTTAAGAGTGAATTCGGAATGCGTGTTACCTCGGGCTACCTGCTACCTGCGTAAGCTACCTTCGCGTGCTACCTTTTAGTCAGGCAATCCGGGGCTATCTGTCTTGTGTACGTCGTGTGAATTAAGGAGTGTCGCGGAAAACGCGTCGACGAGTACAAGGGGGACTCGATCGACGCTCGGGCTTAGTTTAGAGGCGCGAGAGGTGTCGTGAGTCGGGTAGTACGCGGACAGGCTCTCGGCCTAAAATAGGTTACACGGGAGCGAACGGGCAAGGAGCGTCCGGTCGCGACCAATAGATTAAGTTGTGTGCTCGGAATAGGTCGAGGAGTGACCGCGAATGAATGTCGGCTTTGTCCTCGGACGAAGCGTGAATGATACGTCAAGCGGACGTGCGTGAGTGTGTGCCTTGAGACGCGCGAGAGTCGCTTTTTCGGCGAGGGCTCCCTTCTTAGGATAATCAGTGAGCGGATACCTTTGCGGACAATAGAGATAAGTGCGAAATTGATTATGGCTACGTTACGCGAGAACTAGTGTTACACGTTACCTCTTTATTTTGGCTATCTCTCGGCTCTCTTCATCAATGTTAGAATTTTACGTGTAAATAAAGAGCTCTTGTCTTAAAACGCGATTGTTTATAACCCCGAACCCCCTCTCTCCTTCTGTGCGGGACTGAGCTAGCCACTCTATGCGACTACATCTCCGCGTACCCGACTTGGTGCAGGCAACACCATCGACGCTTCATTATCCGCCTTGTTCCTGTTTGGGTCTCGAGCAAAGGAGCCGCGAGGCTCTGACGCTGAGGGTCAGCATCCGGCGCCAACCGGGATCACCAGGAGAGATTCCTCGGGAACAGGGCCAACACGTAACGGCTTGGGATTGGAGAAACCAAACGTTATAAGGTTTTATAGGGTTTCAAATTTTATGGTGTTTTCATGGGGTTTTATGATGTGGTGATATTACGACATTTTATGATATTTTATGCTATTTTATAAATTTATGAATATTTTATATTTTATGAATTTATTGATAGTGGATATCTTTGGTTGATGTTCATAGTAAAGGTTATTGTCTAATGAAAAAATATTTGTATATAGAGTACATTATGTTGGCGTAATAAATTTTAAACAAATTCATCGTATTTTTTAGTTTTTTATTGATTTTCTTACCTTACATGGTTAATAATATGTTTCATAATTATTTTTTTGTATATTTAAGTAATACATTTCTCATTAGTATATTCTGTAAATTTCTAAATACAAACATATAGTGTATTTAGTCATATTTTATATTACGTAGTATACAGCTATACACACTTAATGTTAATGGAATATTAAAATTCCATATATATATATATATATATATATATATATATATATATATTGTAACGTGGAATTTTCCCGCCCGCACGGGGATTCCAGTTATTTACAAAGTATTTATAAAACACACGGCTTTCATCTTTTTCCCTGGTTCGTGGTATTCCTGCAATAGTGGAAAGCGGGAAATGTGGTGGCAATCGGGTTGGAAATTGTTGAACACAAATATATTGGTTAATAAATTACGGATATATTCTATTCTTGTTATTATAGTCAGTTCTTTTAGCAAACAAATTCGAACTCGACATAAGATCATGGGCACACAGCCATATTACTAAATCCAAGGCTGCTCAATAGTGCTAAATAGAAAAGGGCCGCGAAAATTCCTCTACGATTGCTTCTAATTAACAAAAGGGAAAACGCCATCCGCTGAAACGCGCGAAGTAATCCTCCATCGAACGCGGCACGTATTCCTCACTATGTAAATTATTCCTCTATATGTTATCCCGTATATTAAATATTACACCAAACTCTCACCAAATTCCTCTATAAATATTCCACAAGAACTCCAACGGGAAATCCCTCGTCAACTCTGCGGTTCCAAAAATTTCCTCCAAAATACACAACAACATGGCAACCCAAAAGAAAATACTTGTGACAGTACTGCTCCAGAAAAGCTCCAAAAAAACGGAATCAAAGTGCGGACTACCACCAAGGCGTCCGCCGACAGAGTGACGCGGTCGACGCTTCGTCCGAGAAAAGATGCCGCGTTTTTCCCACCCGGCCTCCTTCTTCACGGAAGTGTCGATCTGATCACCGAATTTTCCAATTGGTCCTTTATCTGAAATAAATCCTCTATTGGCCATTAATAGACCACCACTAATTTATTCCTCTATCCGTGATTTTCCCCAGTGCCCTCTTTTCCAAATCCAATTTTATCATTGGTTAGAAAATCAATTAACCTCCTCTATGTATTTCCTCAAAATGCAAATTCGCGCCCCCTTTATGGATATCGATCAATCAATCAATCATGTCGATATCCATCCTGTGGCTCCACCTATAGATAATCTGTAAGCCGCGCGATATTTGAAAATCCTCTATCATCCTCGAGTAAACCATAGGGCTACATATATCGAGTCACTAAAGATTCCTAGCCCGTATATTCCTCTATACATCTCTATGACGTCCGCGAGTCAACATAAAGTCAACTCAGAGCGCTCCAAACGCCGTCAACTTCGCGCCACTATATTCATATCTCTCTCTCTCTCTCTCTCTCTCTCTCTCAAGCACACACTCGATTCCCACTCTCGCCAAATGTCTCTCCCGCGCGCGCCGACTCTCTCTCCCTCTCTCTCTCGCTCACGCTCACACTCGCGCTTTCCGCTCTACACACCGCCGGATGCATGTAACCGCGTGCGCGCGGCCGCCGGCTCGCTTCCTGCCATGCCCCCTCCCGAGCGCCGACGTGCTGCGCAGGTGTGACTCGAGATCTCACATCCTGCGCTCCACACGCGGTCGGTCAGAGGCAACTCCTGCGAGCGCCACCGAGCGCTGGCTCCGCTCCAGGAGCTGTCAACTCGCCGAGAGTGAGTCAGCTGGCCGTGCAACAATGATCATGACGCAGCAATAATTATTGCTACGTCGCAATATATATATATATATATATTAGGGTGACAGGAATCGGCCACACGTTTGAAAACTGAATGTCTCAGAGTCTCAAACGATGGAGGAGGGTCCGTGGAGTCCATTGCACTTTTAATTTTTTCTAAAAAGTTATTTTCCAGCCCTCTCCGTGAATTTAATCATTCAAATGGAAAATAACATGGGGCAAGCAGGTGTTTTTCGTTTTCTTACAATATCTCTGTAAATAATAATATTTCGGTATTCATCTTTTAAAATGTTATTACTGAGTTGTTGACAATTGCTTAGGAAAAATCGGATTTGCAAAAAGTTAATAACTGTAAAAGTTAACAGGTGAATTTTTGGTCAAAAATGCCGGTTTTTGAAGGCTCTTTAAGGCATCTTAGAGAGCTCCTAGAGCACTATAATTTGGACACAACACTGGTATACTCATGAACAAGTGATTGATGGAAAAATTTTTAGTAAGAAGTATTAATAACAGTGCAAAAACTCAAGTAAAAGTGACGGCTTCACTTAGAAAAAGTAGGTGAAAGCTGTAAATTTTTTTCAAGGGATAAGCTGCTACGATACCTCTTCCTGCTGCACAGAAACGGAACACGTGTTTGACGAAAACCGTCGTTCTCGGTCCGGTCACTTTTTTTCACAGTAGGCACTACGAGTACATAGAATAACCCATGAGCCAACCCTGCCATAAAGTGACCGTCCTGTATTTACGATTGGGAGAGCCTGTCATAATGAGGCTTATTGTTCCATTTGACTTCTCGGTAAGTTTTTCAGCTATTTCGCTTCTCTAGGTCAAGCATTGCTACGGAACTTTGCAATCGACGGAGAGGGCTAAAAAATAACTTTTTGGAAAATGTAAAAAGTGCAATGTACTCTACGGACCCTCCTCTATCGCTTGAGACTCTGAGGCATTCAGTTTTCAAACGTGTGGCCGATTCCTGTCACCCTAATATATATATATATATATATATATATATACAGTGACGTTGTACTTTCTCCGTCCCTGGGGGAGGCGTAGCACTACGTGATGACACCTATTCAGGTTTATCGCGAGCTCGTATTTTATAATTAATTTGGACGCCCGAACTCGCGATCTGGTACTCTTATGCTGCCGGTTTGAGAACTCTTTATGCTCTAGGTAACGGGGGGAGAGGTGCAGGGAGAGAAATACGCAAAAAACACTTCGTAATTTATTATAACAATCAAATAATTATGCATTGATTTGCGGACGTGTGCTCGTCCTCGGGCGAGCTCACCGTCTCTACGCGGGCTGGCTCTAGGTTAGGGACTCACGGCGGGGAGGTATCTGTGGAACATTCCTACCTGTCTCTACTCCTTTTGCTCCTCGTCCTCGCATACTGGCTTTGCCTCGTACCCTGTGGAAGTGCTCGCGAAAGAAACTAATAAATGGTTCGGAAATGCACACGGGGGGAATAATCCTGGTCACTGTGGAAGTCGCCTTGGAAAGATTCGCTTTGTCTCGCAATGGATACGTCTCGGTCCAGATGGTTCTCGATACTCCTCGGTCCAAGTCGTACTGCATACTCCTCGATACTGACTCTATTCGCGCTCGGCAACTACGCCGGTTCGCGGCGTCTATCGCTCTCTCACTCGCACTCACGCATTTCCGATGTATCGCTCTCTCGCGCCTATCATACATTTCCACGCTTTCGCACCATATAGCACATTCGCACGCTTACGCCCTCTTTTACAATACTCAAAAATGCGCGCGACATTCAAAACGCGTTTACACGCTTGTCTGGTTCTACTAATCGTATTTACGCATTTTTACACAGTTTCGCATTTCGGCACGCTTACATTCGTGTTTACCGCTTGCACGCACGCTGTGGATCGAGCCGTAGCCCTCCACCTTTTTCCAATATCATTCAGCGCATACGCGTTGCCTCCACTCTCTCTCTTGTCTGTCTATAACGCATTCATTCGCTCGCTATTTCCATCCTTCTCGCTCTCATGCTAGCAGTCTTTCCTCGCCAACATGGCGGCCGCCGCTCGCGCGCGTACGCCTCGTGGCTCGCATGCCTCGTATCTTCTTGTCTCTCTCGCTATCGCTGCTTCAACGCTGCGCCGTTCGTCCCTCTCTCTTGCTCTCGCCTTTGCTGCCGCGCGCTGCTACGCGCTGTATTCCCCCACTCTCTCGCACACGCCTCGTGCTGCTGCTGCTCGGCGACAGGCTGCTCTCGGCGCCGCGCTGTCCTCCTGGCTCTAACACCTGACTGCTCGCTTGCTGTTCTGCAAACACCACCAAGTGTAAGATTATGTTATCTTGACTGGGTGGTGTCCAGGCGAGCAGCCATCGACGGGATCCCCGTCACAATATAAATATATATATATATTAAAAATATATTAAAAAGCAATCAGTCATATGTGTACGAACCAAAATTAAATTTTAGTCTTTCATATATATATGTATATCTTACTATAATATATAGTTGTTTTGAGCCGCGCTGGAATTTAGCCCCCCCCCTCGCCCCCCCTCAGCGCCCCCTCGTTTGGCCCCCCCTCAGACCCCCCTCAGCCACCCCTCAGCGCCCCCTCACTCTTCGTTTCATATATGTGGTCATATTTATTTTTATTAGTGTTATTTATTTAGTACAAAAATATGAAAATTCTATTATTAACACACCATCACTGAAGTAAATAGATATGTTTTAAGAAGATACAAGTTCTATTATTTCCACACCACCATTGAGGTAAATAGATATGGCGCGTTTTTTTTAAAGTGGTTTTCCCCTTTAGGCCTAATCCACTGTAATATCAGTTTTATTTGTTTTTGTATGTAATTGATTGTTACTAAATTAATTGTCTCATACATATTTAAATAAGTCTGAATGTATTTTATTTGTAAATTTTAATACTTTGAACAGACATTATTAAAAATGTTTGAGCGTAATGTGGAATCTGTAATAAAATTTTTTATAAATTTATTTGACTTTATATATTTTTAAATACATTGATGAAATGATGTAATCTTAAATTGTTATAATTTATTTTTTTATAAATTATTTTATTTTCGCAACTATCTCATACGTCTTATACATTAGTGTAATGTATTTTATTCGTAAATTTTAATACTTTAGTCACACATTTGTAAATACGTGTGAGTGTTACTTAATTAAATTTTGTATAGATTATAATATTGATTACTGTATTTAAAAATATGTCAAAATTTGTATTATATTAATTTAAATTGAAAATTTGATAAATAATATTTGCAATATATAGAAGATAATTTGTATATAAATCTTTATTTTTTCTTAAGCGATCAAAAAAAGAAGCACTATAATTATTTATTCGGTACCTAATAATATCTTTTAGTTTTAATAAAATATTATTAGGTACTATTGCTAATGAATCAAATGTTTTTATTACATTTTCGTAATAATTTTCTTCATATCCTTTAATTTTATTATTTAATTGTTTTATTTCATAAATATTTAACTCTTTATCAAGTTTTTGAACATAAGTTACGTACATTGCTTCATATTCTGTTATATTTTCTATTTCTCTGTTTATTTCTTCTAAGTATTGTAAATGTTCAATGTCATTAATTTCAATATACATACCAATTCTAGGGTCCCATTCCATTATTGATAATTGTATTTATTTGTTTTTATTTTAATTCTTTAAATTAATAATATCTGTAAAAACATATATATTTAAGGATATTTATAAAAAATATATGTAATCATAATTTAAATCTTAATATTAAAAATTTCATCCCAAACAATATTTTCAATTTCTTTATCATTAGATAACTCATTTTGTATATAAAGATTTTGTGGAGTTTTACATCTAGATAAAGCAACATATAATTGCCCATGTGAAAACAAAGGTCTTCTAATAAAAATTCCTACAGAATCAAAACTTTGTCCTTGTGATTTGTTAATGGTCATTGCGAAAGCTAAAATTAAAGGAAATTGTTTTCTATAAAGTATAAAAGGTAATGAAGACGATTCTCCTGTATTTAAAGTTATTCTAGGTATATAGACTTTATTACCACTTCGATCACCAGTTAAAATTTCTGCTTCAATATTGTATTTAAAAAGTTTCGTAATTCTTAAACGAGTTCCATTACATAAACCATCGCTAATACTTAAGTTTCTTATTAACATAGTAATTGTATTAACTTTTAAATGTAATTGATGTGGTGGTAAACCTTCTTGAATTTGATTTAATGTTTCTGGTGGAAAATTTAAATAAATATTTTCGTCAGTTTGATCTACACCTTTGTGAGTAGCATAATCTACACTGTAATATGTTGTTACTTTTCCGTGGAGAAAATTTAATATTTTATTGTTTATATTATGTACATCTTCATTATGAGGAGCTAAAATAACACAATTATTTTGAATGTTAGTGTTAATGTTTTTATAAATCTTTGAGCAAATATCATTAGTTTTCCAAAGAGTAGGTATTGTAAAAGGATTAATTTTTCCATTTCCTATTTTTAACAAAAATGCTGAAAATTCTTCATCTTTTGAACGTATATTTTTAGTTAACTTTAACATTTTAAATAAAGACCATAGTTTAGAAAATTTAATAGTATCTTCAATTATTGCTCTTCTAAAACCATATTTTAACACTGGTAAAATTTGTCTGAAATCACCGCCTAAAATAATTAATTTTCCACCAAAAGGATGATCATTATTACAAATATCTTTTAAAGTATTATCTACAATTTCTAAAGCTTTTTTTGGAATCATTGAAGCTTCGTCCCAAATAATAACATCAGCAGTTCTGAATTTTTTTTTATCTGATTCTAAATCTAAAAATGCTGTTTCAATAGTACTTAAATCAAGTGGTAATCTAAATGTTCTGTGACTTGTCATTCCTTTAGGTAATAGAATAGAAGCTATACCGGTCCACGCCATTGATAAAACATTTTTTTCGTGAGATAAAAAATAGTAAATTAATGTTTTATATAAAAACGTTTTGCCAGAGCCACCGGGACCGTCAATAAAATAAGTTTTATGAGTTGAATTAATTAATTCATTAAAAATATTTTTTTGATCATTGTTTAATTGTAAATACATATTATTGAATAAATTCTTACTATAAAATACAGTATTATCTTTAATTTTAAGATCATTGATATTCAAATTAAAATCTGGAACTGGTAATCCAAAATCTTTGCATGATTTGTTTTCTAATTTTAATGTATTTTCTATATATAATAAAGCATTGTTTTCTTTATTTTCTTTAAAATCTTCTATAAAATAAGTTTTGTATTGATTCCATATTGTATTACCTTGAATATTTTCGGATCATAAAAACCATGAAAAAAATTTTCTTAATTGGTTCGGTAACATTATACTACATGCTTCATCAAAGATTTTAAAAATTTGTGAATCATCTTCTATTAATCCTATAGCAATAGCAGTATCTTTATATGTATCATATTTTTTATTTTCAAATATTAACAAATCTTCAAAACAAGTTGGACCATTTGCATGATTTAAAATAAGTTTTAAAAAGAATCGCTCTGGATCTTTAGGCGATACAACGCACATTCGTCCATTTGCTTTATCTTTCTTATTATTTTTTCTTTTTCTCCAAGTTTTAGAAACTTTATCAAATATATAAAATTCTCGTATATTAATGTATTTTAAAGTTTTTGCAAATTCATCTTTTTTATTTAATTCAAACCAAGCAGTTAAAGTAGTTTTCCAATTATTTAAAGCATCTTTTTCTTTGTGTTCTTCGTAAATAATTTTTTGTTTATCTTTTGTTTGTACAGCTAAACGTTCAACTTTAATATTTCTACCTGTGACAGGTGCGACGTAGCAATAATTATTGCTGCGTCGTGAACATTATTATACGGCCAGCTGACTCACTCTCGGCGAAGTGACAGCTCCTGTAGCGGAGCCAGCGCTCGGTGGCGCTCGCAGGAGTTGCCTCTGACCGACCGCGTGCGGAGCGCAGGATGTGAGCTCCCGAGTCGCACCTGCGCGGCGCGCCGGCGCTCGGGAGGGGGCACCGCAGGAAGCTAGTCAGCAGCGCACGCGCGGTCACATGCACGAGGCTGCGTGTGTGTGCATGAGAGCAAGAGAGAGAGCATGATGCGCGCGAGTGTAGCGAGAGCGGGAGAGAGTGGGAGATGGATTTCGTGGCGCGCGTGATAGCGGCGTGAGAGCGAGAGAGAGCATGTGGCGCGGGCGATGATAGAGGGGAGAGAGAGCGCGCTCTCAATTATCGACCGTGATCGAGTGAGAATGAGAGGGCGCCTGCTATCGGGCGATAGATTCGTGATGGATGATGCGATATAGATGCGGAGTACTGTACAGGGGAACTGTGCAGTACGACACATGTAGATATAGAGGTTTTCTTTTCAGCATAGAGGAACATGGCGGAGATTGTGGAAATATTTCAGTTGTTATTTAGGGTATGTCTGCAGTGAAGCTCAAAGATAGATCGATGGAATTCGAATCTCGCGCGGCTGGTTTCGTTATCTATAGGGGGAGCCACTGGATGGGGATCGATATCGATTGATTTATTTTTATCAGTAAAGGGGGCGCGAATTACAAGATTAGTCAAGGATATAGAGGGCGATAATTGTTTTCCAACCAATGAATAAATTAGGATTTGGAAAAGAGGGCGCTGGAGGAAACTCACTGATATAGGAATAGATCGGTGGTAGTTCGGGAAAACCAATAGGGGATTTTTCTAGGAAAGAGGACCAATGATGCAATTTTGGAGGCCGGGCTTGCGCTTCCGTGAAGAAGGAGGTCGGGTGGGAAAACGCGGCATCCTTCCTCGATCGGAGCGTCGGCCTCGGCCATTCCGTTCCTGGAGCCCTTGTAGTAAAGTTCTCTTGGCAGCAGTGGTGTTTTTTTTTCCCCCGTTGGCGGATCCATTTTGTCGAGGAGTTGTTGGAAGGAGTTCAAGGCGCAGAGCGACGGGAAGTTTCCATTGGAGTTTTGGGAAAGTTATTATAGAGGTTTTCTTTGGTGAGCATTTTAAGTATTTAATACGGAGTATATGTATGGAGGGAAAGTTGTACTTATAGCGGAACACACGTGCGGTCGTTGGAGGATCATTTCGCGCGTTTTTCAGCGGACGGCAGTTTTTCCCTTTTGTTCCCTTTCGAATCAAATGTAGAGGTTTTTCGCGGCCCTTTTTAGGTTTGCCGAGCAGCTGTGGACTTAGTAATTTGGCCGCGTGCCCATGTTTTATATGTCGAGTCATTATCAATTTGTTTGCACTAACAGTAATTGTATGGGAAGAATGAGAATATATCTGTGATTTATTATCCATTATTTATCTGTGTTTTACCATTTTCAACCTGATTGCCACATTTCCCGTTTTCCACTATTGCAGGGACACCACGAACCAGGGAAAAAGAGGAAAGCCGCGTGTTTAATAAATACTTTGTAAATAACTGGAATCCCCGTGCGGGCGGGAAATTCCACGTTACACAGGATATTCTTGCAGTCTCCATGCTGCTTCCATACAACTAATATATCTACCATCTAAATATTCTGTTGTTTCATCATATACTAATTTATTATTTTCTTCATTAGTATTATTTATTTTTTTCAGTTTGCAAAAAGCTCTATCACTACCTTTATGTAAATAATCATATATATATTTTATGCTTTGTACTGTGGCACACTATTCAACATTGATATGGCATTTATACTTTTGTAATAAAAAATTATTGTATGGCACAACCATAGAATTATCTACAGGAATTTTTTGACTTATATTTTTTTTATATAGAAGTAATTGTTTTGAATATTATTTCGTCTTTTGTATAATGGATAACCATTATTTTGAAAAATTGTTTCATTTTGAAATGGTTTTGGAAATTTTTTTTTACAAATTTGTTGGTCTGTAACATAACATGGGGAATTTTTATTATGTGGTCCATGCAGCATATGTTTCAAAACTAATTTTTGTAATTTACTATCATAAGATGGAATCTCAGCCGAAATATATTTATCAATATCTTTCGGGGTTATTAGTTTATTATGTGGATGAAGCGTTAGTAACATATGTGCATGAGGTAAACCTCGTTTTTGAAATTCTATTGTATAAACATAAGCTACAACTTTACCAAAAATTTGTTTTTTAGTGATATCTTTTAAAATACTTAAAAATTTTGCATAAAATAATCTAACTGAAATATTTGGTATATCATTTGGAGAAGTACCTGTAGGAAACTTTTGCAATATTTTTTTAAGTTCCTTCCATTTAGGATTACATGTTATTGTAATAAATAAATCAGGTCGACCTTTGTTTCTCATTATTGCCATTGCATCTTGATAATGTTGTTGCATATACCTAGGACTTCCGATATAAGTAGCTGGTAGTATGAAGAGGTTACCTAATTTTTCTTTTGTTTCATAATTTTTAGCTTCATTGGTTGCACTAAAACTTATATGATCTAATAAACCCTGATAACATTCAATGCGTAAATGTTTTTGATTGTTTTTTAAAAAAATTCATTCTATTACTTTCTACCATAATATAAGCATGTAAAAAATATTGTTGTGTTAATCTTCCTGAATTTAATATTGGATTAAAATTACAATTTGGCCTATAAGCTGTTCTATATGAATAATAATGTAATATTGTTAGTTTTTCATTTTCAGAGTCAGGTTTTTTATTATAACCAATGCTCCATCCTAAATCGCCTGATGGAAACAATAATGGAAAAACCATTGGATCTATGTGATGCGATAATTTATTAATATATGTATGAGTTATTTCTTCATCGTTAGATTTTGGATAAATACAAATATCATAATTGTCAGGAATTCCACTTTTAGAAACTATAATAGCGCTACATTCTGAAGTTAACGGTTTATTATAACAATGTTGATGTTTTTCATTTTTTTGTATAAAGTATAATTTATAGTCAGGAAGTTCTTGTATACATGAAAGTTCATATAAAAATTTATAATGTTTAGCATAAGGATTTCTTTTAAGTAACAGTGTTAAAGTTTCTAAATGGTGTTTAATTAAGTTATCATTAGTTTTTAATCTTTTTGAAACTGCAATATTATCATCATATATATAAAACTGTCCACAAGAAGGATCATTGTCTTTTGGTAATAATGTTGTAGGTACAATATGACACACTTGTCCTTGTATTTTTAAATTATAAATAGCTTTTTCTTTTATATGCTGTACATTAGCACTAAAAGAAGCAAAAGCAAATAGACTGTTATAATACCTAATTAATATTCTAAAATCTTTATCATTTAATAATAAATCTTTTAAAATGTTATTATATTCACTTAAGGGTGATAAATATATCTTTCCATTATGACAACTACTTTTTTTATTTTCTTGTACCCAATAAACAGCTGAACAATATTTACATACATAATTCATGTCACCAAAATCAGATACAGTAATGTTTTGTGCTATATATTCTGAATCAGTTTCTTTAGATGTATTTGATTGGAAATTTTTATTATTTGTTTTACAATTAGTAATAATTTCTTCAGTTTTACTTACTTTAAACTTTTTGTTCATTACATTACTTTCATCATATATTTTTCTTTTATTACTAAAATGATTTTTATTATATTTTTTTAATACAAGTTTAATATCTTTATTATAATAGTCTAATATATCATAATGGTTATAATCTTTTGTTTCATTTACTAATAAAACTAGTTTTAAATCTTTTGATAAACTTCCAAATTCAAAAATTTCAGATAAATTCATTAAAAGTATTTGTATATAAATATTGTACATTTTTGAAAAACATTCAATTTCTACTTCTGTTCCTAAAATCATATTTTGTGACATATATTTATAATATTGTTCAGCATTATTTATATTTTTATAATAATCATTTCCTACTATAAAATGTTTATAATTATTCCAATTGCAACATATATATTTTACAATATTTGATCGAATCTTCATGTGTAAATTTTGTGTATTATACAAAAAATATGAAAAACATCTGTATAAACAATTTTTATCATTTTCCATTTTAATAATGTTTTCCGTATTATTAATATATTCATTATCATTTTCTTTAATCATAACATTTTTATGTAAATTCAATTTTAAATTTATGTTATTTATACTTTGTATATCTATAATATTATAATTAATTATGTCATAATGACCATTATCAATTGTTCCACTTAATAAAAGAGTTATTTGCATATTTGGTAAATTATTACCAAAACTATAACTTGTATTTAATATTTGTGAAAAAACAATTACATTTAAATTATATATTTCTGCGAACCCTTGAATTTCTATATCATTTCCATATATTCTGTCTTTTGACATATAATTAAAATATTGTTTAGCATAAAAAATGTTAGCATAATACGAATTTCCTATAATATAATCTTTATAATGATTCCAGTTATTGTAAATATGCTGTACAATATGAAATCTAACATTCATATAACAATTTTGTGTATTATAAACAATATATGAAAAACATCGAAATAAACAATTACCGTCTCCATCAATTTTTATAAGTGGTTGCATTTTTAATATATAAGTATTTTTTTAACTATAACTTATGTTTATAATACAAACAAATTATTATTAATATATTTTTAACTGGAATGTATTATAAATATTATATCAATTTAAATATATTGTAATTTTATACCTTTTTGTATGTTATTACTTACACAATAGTTGATGTTCAGGATAAAAACTAAAACATAAATTTATTTATAAATAATTTATTAATAAGTAACAAGTTTTGATTATATTGTTTTTCATTATAAGTACTTACACAATAATTAATCTTCAGATCTTCATCTAAAAACCTGAAAATAAATTTATTATAAATTAGTAATTAAATTATAAATTAATAATATTAGGGTCAAAAAATAGAGTGTCTAAATCTTTAAATGTAAAACATAAATTTCAAACGACAAAGAAAAAATTATTAAAAATAATTCTAAAAATATTTACTGCCGAAATATAACTATAATTAAAACTCTTAGCATAAAGAGTTTTTCTTCGATTATCATTCACAATCATTCATACAAATATTTTTTTTATTGTTTAACCTGAAGCATTAGTTCTGTTGCTGGCTCTACTATGCGTTACAATTCTATAAAACTCATACTATGCATGTGCAATAGTGTTTTAACAAAAACTTTCAAAAATTTCAAGTACACCAATGCACTTACAAAAAATATGGCATAATATTGAAATAAGATCAACGGATGTTACTCTGTTAGATACGTATATTTTATTTATCTTTATAAAATAAACTTTAAAATAATAAAACATAATTCTGTGTTGTAAAATAGATTTTTTTCTGTTATAGGTCATTCTACGAACTTAAAAAGAAAAAAAATTTATAGCAGCAGACTTTACTAAACCAGCTTAATTGTTTATCACTATAAGTGCTATTTTTTAACTTGACTATAATTTATTGCTGTCTCTCTTTTTTTCTATAATGATCCTAACATTATTTATGTTGAAAAGGAAAATTATTATAAAATAAATCTTGGTTTTTTGTTATTTAAGGATTTAACACAATACTAAATTATCAAAGTAAAAATAATTATAATATATTCTTTTTATTTATACATGATTCTTAATTATAATTATATATAATATTATATTATACGTATAGGAAATAAATTATATTAAAATGTTCTCAAATATTTACTGCCCAAATAGAACTAAAATTAAAACCTTTAACATAAAGAGTTGGCTGTTCGAGAATTTTCAATTATTAAAAATAATTCTGAAAATATTCATTGCCTAAATATAACTAATATTAAAACCCTTAGCATAAAGAGTTAGTTTTTCCTTGAAAGTTTATTATAATTTATATTACTTAAATGCGTTAAAATACTAAAAACTCATACTATACATGTGCAATAGTGTTTTAACAAAAACTTTTAAAAATTTCAAGTAGACCAATGCACTTACAAAAAATATGGCATATCATATTAAAACAAGATCAACGGATGTTACTCTATCAGATACGTATATTTTATTTATCTTTATAAAAATAAACTTTAAAATAATAAAACACAATTCTTTGTTGTAAAATAAATTTTTTTTCTGTTACAGGTCATTCTACAAACTTGAAACTTTACTGAACCGGCTTAATTGTTTGTCACTGTAAGTATTGTTTTTTAACTTAACCATAATTTATTGCTGTCTCTCTTTTTTTCTATAATGATCCTAACATTATTTATGTTGAAAAGGAAAATTATTATAAAATAAATCTTGGTTTTTTGTTATTTAAGGATTTAACACAATACTAAATTATCAAAGTAAAAATAATTATAATATATTCTTTTGACTTATACATGTTTCTTAATTATAATTATATATAATATTATATTATGCATATAGGAAATAAATTATATTAAAATGTTCTAAAATATTTACTGCCCAAATAGAACTAAAATTAAAACCTTTTACATAAAGAGTTGGTTGTTCGAGGATTTTAAATTATTAAAAATAATTCTGAAAATATTTATTACCCAAATATAACTAATATTAAAACCCTTAGCATAAAGACTTGGCTTTTCTTCAATTATAAGTCACAATAAAATATGAATAAATACGAATAAAATATGCCTATATTTAAAATGTCTATATGTATAGTTGAAAATGTAAGTAATAAGAATTATTTTATTATTACATATATTACTAACCTTTTCTGTAACAAAATATATATATTGTACTGTAAATCACATATATATTTATTTTTAAAACAGAATAAATAATTATTTATAATTCCACGTATTGGTACTCAGTGTAAGTTATTGGTGGTTATACTGCAAATATAAACATTCATCTAGGTTAAATTATATATATATATATGTACACACTCACATACACACACACACACACACACACACACACACACACACACATATATATGTATATATATGTATATATAATAATAATAATAATAATTACATATGCTATATTTTAAAATGTATTTCGAATATACAATATATTTATATTCAAAAATAGAAATATTTTAAAGAATCAGGCCCAGGTTAATATATTGAAAAAATCGATAATTTTTTTCAGAAAATTTTTTATAAAAACAAGAAAAAAATTAATCAGTGCAAACACCTGCAAATCATCAGCAACCACTATAAAGAGCATCATGTACGAACTGAACATCAAGAAACCATCTACAACGACATACTAGTTTGTTTGTGGCGTACACTGTACTTCCATCAACATTTGGAACACTGTAGCAAAGAACTAATCCTACCTCAAGATCCAGACAGAAATTTATAGAAAAATACAAAAAAACTGGAAAAGAATGAAGAATATCTTCATACAATGATACTCGAATCCTGGATATCATAAACAGGTATTCAACCTGAATCATCTGTAATCAACTGAGCCAAGAACGTGGATGAAGAAAGACTTTTCTGGTCCGACAAGAAATATGCAAAATTTATACTACGAGCATGTTAAGTTTAAAGAAAAAGAAATTATCCAGATGATTCTTAAAGAGCTGGTATATATTGAAACTGTAACTCTGTATTTCATTGATATACACAGCACTATTGCACATATACGTTTAATCCTACATCACATTTCCTATCACACAACACATGATAACTACATCACTATACTTATCCTAAAACACATAAAATCATACAATTTTTTTCATATATTTTATAAACATAAATCATATACAAACCATATATATAAACACGTTTTCATTCTTCATACATGCAGACTATAAACAGAACAGCAATAAACTCAACTGATGATCAGTAGAGTTGTCTGCTTTCAAGTATGACCTACCTTTCATTTAAAAACTTATCCTTTATTATCTATTTATTATTATCTACTTGCCACTTTCACCGCATACCACAAAACTTTTTTCATTGAGTCCAGTACAAAAATTGGTAAACAGGTAACTAAACCAACAACAATCTGAAGAAATTTTACCAATAAGATTAGATTCCTCTTGCTGTTATAGATGCGATTCAGCTAATTTACAAAGACTTGATAGATCCTGTCTTGCTTAAGAGATGTTACTATCTCTTCATGCAATAATACTCAAATCCTGAATATCATAAACAGGTCCTCAACCTGAATCATCTGTAATTAACTGAGCCAAGAACGTGGATGAAGAAAGACTTTTCTGGTCCGACAAGAAATCAGCAAAATCTACATTACGAGCATGCTAAGTTTAAAGAAAAAGAAATTATCCAGATTATTCTTACAGAGCTGGTATATATTGAAACTGTAACCCTGTATTGCATTGATATACACAGCACAATTGTACATATACGTTTAACCCTACATCACACTTCCTATCACACAACATACGAAAACTACATCACTATACTTATACTAAAACACATAAAATCATACAATTTTTTGTCATGTATTTTAAAAACATAAATCACATATAAACCATATATGTAAACACGTTTTTATTCTTCATACATGCAAACTACAAACAGACCAGCAAGTAACTCAACTAATGATCAGTAGAGTTGTCTGCTTTCAAGTATGACCTACTTTTCATTTAAAAACTTATCCTTTATTATCTATTTATTATTATCTACTTGCCACTTTCACCGCATACCACAAAACTGTTTTCATTGAGTCCAGTACAAAAATTGGTAAACAGGTAGCTACACCAACAACAATCTGAAGAAATTTTACCAATAAGATTCGATTCCTCTTACTGTTATGGATGCGATTGAGCTAATTTACAAAGACTTGATAGATCCTGTCTTGCTTAAGAGATGCATTTGACACTACACACAAAACAAGTTTGAAATTTGGAGTCTATGTTACTGTCTCTTCATGCAATAATACTCGAATCCTGAATATCATAAACAGATACTCAACCTGAATCATCTGTAATAAACTAAGCCAAGAACGTTTCCGGTCCGGTCGAAAACTACATCACTATACTTATACTAAAACACATAAAATCATACAATTTTTTTCATATATTTTATAAACATAAATCATATACAAACCATATATATAAACACGTTTTCATTCTTCATACATGCAGACTACAAACAAACCAGCAAGTAACTCAACTAATAATTAGTAGAGTTGTCTGCTTTTAAGTATGACCTACTTTTCATTTAAAATCTTATCTATAAAACTTTCTGGTAACCTTGAAATTGGTACTCTTGAAAACCTTAAAATTGGGTTAAAAAATTTCTATTTTATAATTTAAATTAGAATATTAGTTTAAAGTATAATATAATTCCTTTTTCATTATTTTTCAGTTTCTGTTCGAAAAGCTGTTTGGACCTGGATCTTCATAAAATATTACAAAAAATGACTAACGTGCAACTAGTTTTACAAGAAATAAGGTCCTGATGCTGAATAAAAATTGTATGTATATTTCAATATATGTAACATTCACTACAATTATTAATATTTTCAACATAATTTTAGCTAATATAATTTAATATTTTTGCTTTACAGGAATCCGTTTCACTTATTTTGAGGAGTCTTATTGAGGAGATTTTCTATCCTAATTAAAACTTTTTTAGTTTAAACAAATAAGTAAAAATACACAAAATTATTATTTCAAAGACAAGGTTATATAAATAATTATTTTTAATAATATTGTTAATTTTAAAATAAATTATTTATTATTCTATTGTTAAGTTTCATACATTTTTTATTTTATTATTATTATAGTTTTAAGGTATTGGGTTATCGTTGTTGTTGTTGTTGTTATTATTCTTGTTACCTTCCTGGTCAGTCCCCTCTAATTGTGCCTGCATAATTTGCACTGCATTTAGTGCAAGGGCAGACACAAAAAAAGCCACGTTATTCATGGCTATATTGTAAGGATGCATCCGTCTTCCACGACGTCCTCTATCTGAAAACAAACAATATAACAAATTTTTAATAATATTTTTACAATTTTACAAATTTTTAATAAATAATATGGCTTTTTGTGTCTGCACTTGCTCTAAATGCAGTGCAAATTAACAATATTTTAATAAAAATATAAAATTATATTTACTTACTATTTATTCTGTTACGATTTTGCTGCGGTTGTGGATTCGGGTTCGGTTGTGGTGGGTTAGGGTTAGGTGCTGGATTTGGCAGATTGCCCTGATTCCCATCTCCTGCACCTTCTCCTTGTCCATCTATATATAATAATTATAAATTTTTAGAAATAAATTCTATATTTATAAATATTATATATTCATTAACTTACCATTTACATTACCATCGTTATCTAAAAAATTAATAAACTGGCGTCGTTCCATTTGAAAATATTAATATATAAATAAATTTATAGAATTAATTATTTATAATTAATTAATATTTATACATAAATTTATTTTTACCTTAGTTTAAATAAACACAATTATAGCTGAAACTGTTGCCAGTTGCTGCAAACTTATGCATCTAACATATACAAAAAAATTTATATAGATGTTCAATATATATATTAATATATATATAATCATCTATGTAAATTTTGTAGTATATGCTAGATGCATAAGATTGCAACATATACGAAAAAATGTATATAGATGTTTATATATATAAATTTTGTAATATAATTTAAATGGATAAGATTACAGCAATAGCTTAAACTTTATATTGCCTATTTATTTAAACTAAGGTAAAAATAAATTTATTTAAAATATTAATTAATAAATACTTAATTCTATAAATTTATTATATATTAATTTTTTCAGATGGAACGACGCCAGTTTCTTTAATTTTTTATAGAATGACCATGTTCTAGATAATAAGTTAATAAATATATATTATTTATAAATAGAGAATTTATTTATAATACATTATTATATATGAATTACACATAGATGCTTGACAAGAACAAGCTGCAGAAAAAAATATATAATACCCTGTATTAAAGACGTTCCACGTATTTATATATATATATAAATGGAATGAGAAACAAGAACTATTCTATAAATTTATTTATATATTAATTTTTTCAGATGGAACGACGCCAGTTTCTTTAATTTTTTATAGAATGACCATGTTCTAGATAATAAGTTAATAAATATATATTATTTATAAATAGAGAATTTATTTATAATAAATTATTATATATGAATTACACATAGATGCTTGACAAGAATAAGCTGCAGAAAAAAAAATATAATACCCTGTATTAAAGACGTTCCACGTATTTATATATATATAAATGGAATGAGAAACAAGAACTATTCTATAAATTTATTTATATATTAATTTTTTCAGATGGAACGACGCCAGTTTCTTTAATTTTTTATAGAATGACCATGTTACGGTGGGGGGTGTGTGGGGTGATTTTAATCCCTCCGTACTTGACTTAAATTTAATAATAATATAAGGTTAATGCGCTGAATCTAGCGCGAGTAAGCGATGCGGGGACAAATTCCGCCTCCGCGCGCGTCATTCGCACGACACGCCACCCCTACTGCTTCACGTCTTTGCTGATGTCTTGAATATTATATTTATTTAAATTTCTTACCTTTCGTTGATCTCGTTCTCTGCTGGTCAGCAATGGCTCTGCCAAGACGAATAAAATGCTGGTGGACAATGGACTCGAGAGAGGACTAAAAAAATCGTGAATCAGACCAGCGGCCAAGAAAATGCGGACTCAGAGAATCCGTGGACTACGGGTCTTTTAGTTTTAATTCAATGGTTTATTTACTCAAAGAGTCACAATTACCAATATAACACAAAAAACTAGTTTTTTTGCTACTAGAAAAATCTAATGAAAATCTAAATTGACTCTAAATGCAATAAAAATCTAAGTGAAATCTGGTCTAGGTAGTTAGGCCGTTCTCTGAGGAGTTAGGCCTCGCTCTCCTAATTGCGCTCTTGGAGGCGCTTCTGGGCCTCCCCTCTCCTAATTAACGCGCTCTCTCCTCCGCTGCTCTCTCTCGGTTTTCTCTGTCTTACTTATGGGCTTGTATAGGCCTTGACGACAATGTAGCCGAGAGAGTGCAGCGTCAGCGATGCACGTGTCGAACGCTGCCGACGGCGGGGAGGCTGCTGATAATCGCAGAATTCTTGACACAGGATACTTTTGTGTCCTTGAATTCTGCGCCTATCTTAGCTGTGGTGATCGTCCGGGGTCTTGGCCCGACAAGTAATTTATTAATTATTTTGTCGAGCCAAGCCGCAGAAAAGTCGTCACATGACATCCTCCCCTCGTTGGGAACGTTCGCCGTCCCGGTGAACTTGTGATATATAAAAACATGACACATGTGACGAATGCGTGTGGTGGTTGACACTGCTAGTGTGATGGCTGCGTTGCTGCTACTGGTTTACGGGTCCTGTGGATGGTGATGGGTGGTTAAATAATTTTGGTTATATTTAACTCTGATTTAGATATCTTTATTTAAAAAAAAATGTATTTGAATAATAATGTGAATGATAATGGGATGCTTTTTTGGTCCCTGGGTCCTTGATACGTGTGTCCCTAATCTAGCTCCAGGCTCATTAGCGACAGCGTTTCAAAAATCTCTGTGAGCTGGGCCTCGTCGATCATTTGGACGTCGGTATCTTTGATTGCCTGGATTTCCGCGTTAATGAGGGTCATGGCAGCGGTTTGTTCTTCATCAGTGCTGTGGTCCAGGTCCAGCGGTGGGATGGTCGTGTCCAAGGGGTGCAGTTGTTGGACCGTGGACGCGTGTGGTCTTCTGAGGCGGGCCGTGGATTTCTCCGCTTCCTCCAGTTTGCTCTGGAGCATTGTGGCGGCCACTTCCTCCGCACTCATGTCCAGATCTATAAGATCAGACGTCGAGCTGGTTGAGTCTGAGCTGGTACTGGTGTCCTGCTTGGCTGGTCGATGAGTGGGGTGCGTTGCGATTGTTTGCTGTTTGCTGGTGGTAGGCTCCTTACAAGACTCCGCGTGGGTAAGCATGTCCCTGTAAGGCAAGGTCATGCCGCACTCGTGGCGTACGGGCACATGACCATTTTGCAGGAGGCAGACCCGGTAGTGGTCTTTCTCCTGCCGTGTGTCAAGCAGTCGTTTGCACACTTGGTGCATTTTTCGATACGGTTTTTGGTCCGTTGCCAGTTTTTTAAGGACACACCAGCGTGGGGTCTTGTAGCGGGAGCTACATTTTTCCATCGCCCTTTTGGCGTCCTCTGCCACGAAGTACTGGATAAACGCCAAGTACTTTTTGTAGAGGTGTTTGGCGGGGTCGAATCCAGGCAGTTCGTAAAAATAGATATGGTCCAGTGGTCCAAATTCCATGAAGTGATGGATGGTGGTCTCCATCGCTTCCGTCATTGGAACCGGGACACAAAAGCGGAGCCCTTCCGTGTCGTCTGACGGTGCTGCGGTGTTGGCTGGCTTGCCCTGCTCCTGCGCATTTGGTGCGGGTTTTTCTACATACACTGCGTGTATGTAGAGCACTCTCTCCAAATGCGCTTTTGCGTCATAGTGTATGGTCAGCTTTTGATGACCGGTTTTGCTGTTGGTTTTGTGGGCAATGTTGCACTGCCCAATGGCCCTGAAGTGTTGCTCGATTTGAGCTCGGCTGCCGATGAATATCACCTCCATTTTTGTGTCCGTGGGTATAATACGGAGAATGCTTGGTGGGTCCCTGGACTCTTCTGTTTGAGGAGTGGTCACTGGGTCCTTTGCTGGTTTGGCGGTCACGGCGGTGGAGTTTTTCGGTTCTGGGACTATCTCGATTTGCATTAGCTGGTCCGGAGTGTAGAGTAGTTGTAATGCTGATGCGGTGCAGCGTTGGTCCCTGTACTGCACGGTGATCTTGTTGTCCTGGCGGTCGAGGATTTTGAGGTCGCCAATTATCTCGAGACGGTCAAGAACCATCCTTCCATCGCCCTGGAAGTGGACTTCCACCGTATTGTTGCCGCTGTATCTCATATCCGTTACGCGCCAGCGTCGTAATGGTATGAGATCGTCGCCGGTGGCCTCTTCCTCAGAGAAGTCCATCAGGAAGAATTGTTTGCCGATTTTGTCCATCTGAAAGAAAAATAATATTTTGGTCTATTATTATGTCATGGGGTTTTGTTGGTTTAGATTATGCTATTTGGTTTGCATATGTTTATTAAAGCGATTTGATGGTATGGTCTATTCTATACTCATGTCATCACTGTCTATGTACCTATTTTCTGATATTTCTAAGAAATGTTGTGTGTTGCTGTCTAATCCTATTTCTATGGTGTCTTCAACGTATTTTGGGTTAGGTCTGTCGTTTGGTCGTATAGCGGAGGTTTTTATGGTATAGAGTGCGTCCATTTTTGTTGGTGGTGTGGTATGTTTGGTGTGTTGTTTTGGGTTGTTCGTCAATGTGTTGGCTTGACCTGATTTTTGTTGGTTGTCGGTGGTCCAGGCCCGTTGTTTTGGGCACGTTTGTTCGTGGAGTGTGTAAATGTTTGTGTTGATACTTCTGGCGCATGGTGCATGGAATTTGGTTTCCATGATGTTGTGCGTAATTTTCGGGTTTTTCCTTGGTTCAGCGAAAGTGGCTTTGTAGATTGGGTCACTTGCGTTTCTCGCTTTTTCTGCATTGTGTGGGTGAAAATATTCTACATAGCCGTAGCAGAGTCTCCCTTTTTTGTCTCTGATTGTGTTGTAGTACACTAATTCGCCAAATTGTACGAAATGTCTGAAGAACATTTCATCTTTCTCTTTGTCTTTGCCGTCCCATGGTAGGAGGCAAAATAATCTTGTTGGTTTGTTGTCGTTGTTGGTTACGACATGTACTTCTGATCGGATCGTTGATGACGCTGTTGGTTGATGGTTGGTGTTTAAGTTCCTTCATGGTGTTGTTGGTTGGTTTTTCTTTAATTTTGCAGTGAGTTCTTGTAAAATTTTGGTCTTTATAAGAACTGACTTTAGGTGGTTTGCTTCAATGGTTTCTTTCTTTGTTTTGAATTGCAATGAGATTTTTCTGCTTGTGGGGTCCGTGCGATGGTCTTCTATTTCTATTGCTTGAGGATTGCCGATCATTTCGAATTGTTTTATGACCATCCATATGGGTGTGGTGGTTTTGGTGAAGATGGAGATTGATGTGTTTGGATCCATGTTTTTCTTTGTTGATTGCTAGTGTGTGTAAAACAATTCGTTATTAATTTGATTTATTAGTATGCGGAGGGGTTAGTATGCTGCCTCTGCTATTTGGGTGGGTAGTGTTAATTTTTGTTCTGGTTTTGTGTGTAGTGTTTTGCTGTGTGATGGTTGGTTTGGGGTGTCCGTTTGGTGTAGTTCTGTAAAATCTGTGTTTTCTGTTTTGAAGTAATTTTGTCTGGGTTTTTTATTCTTGTTGTTTTTACTTGGTTTTTGGCATTTTAGTGTGAATTTATATTTATTTTTGATTATTATTATTAGTAATATTATTAGTATTAGGGATTGTAGTGAAATTCCGCCGTATATGAAATTACTGGTTGTGTTGATGTGTTTTTTGTGTTGTGCTATATATTTTAGTTCGGTTAATATCTCTTTAAAGGGTTTGTTATTGTATTTGCTTTGTTGGGCTTTTTGGTTGGTGGGTGTTTCTAATAGTGGTATTAAAACTGTTATTTGGTTGTCATGATTTAATTCTGGGTAGATGTCGAAGATGTTTAGTTCTATGTTTGGTTTATAGATGTGGGTTATTTCTGTTGATTGTATATATTCTCCGTAAATAGTTGTTTCTAGTGTTTTTGCTGTGCATTGCGGTGAGATTGCTATTATTCCTGTGCCTTCTAGGCGGATGATTGTGGGTTCTATTTTTGAGCATGAAATTCGCAGTTGGTCTGTGGTGGTTGAATATAACCATGATTTGGTGTATGGTAAATAGGTCCAGTGGGTTTGTATGTTGTTGATGTATTTCATGTTACAGTAGTTTAAGGATTTCGTATTGGGTGTCAAGAGTAGTGTTAGTTCACAGTCTTGTGGCGCGGGTATGTCTTGAAATGCTGCCAATACTGGGCATATTTCTGCATAGTGTGTTGATATACATTTGCTTTTCTCCATTTCATTGAATTTTGTGAATTTTTCTTGGTCTTTGCTTATTGCTATGTAGGTGTGTGTAGGTTTTATGTATGCTGATCCTAGTGAATTATTGTTAGTATTTTGTGGTATTGGGATGCCATGCATTTTGTATAATTGATATTGGGTTCTGTCGACGAGCGGTATATGCAATATTGCTATTGTTTTCCCGTCTTGATGTATGGCATCTACTTTAGCTATTTTGATTATTTCTTCTGTTCTGATGTGTTCTGAAGGGGTTGGTAGGTCTAAGTCATTGGTAACTCTTTTGATGTCTGTTGTTATTTGTTGTAACGTGTCTGCATCGATTAGGTCGGGGTGTATTTTGGCTTGTTTTAAATCTTTTATAATTTGTAGTAATTTCTCATTATTGGTTATGAGGTGGTCCATGTGGGCTGTTAGTCTTCTTGAATAGGCCGATGTGTATATTAAGTTAATATATATATAATGTATATTATGTTAATGTTAGTGATTTTTGGTATGCTTGTAGCATCATTTCATGTTTTTCTGTTATGTTGGTTAGTTCTTCAAATTTGGTCGAGATTATGTGGGTGTTCTTTTCAATGAGGTGTATTACTTTTGTTTGGTCCTGGAACAATTGGTCAATGTTGGTGTTGACTTCATTTATGTCATCAGTGGTGGCTAGTCCGAACAGACTTTTGCTGACTGTTCCTATTATGCCGAGTGGTGCTAGTCTTTTGGTTCTGATGCTGTTGGGGTCTTTGATGGTGGGGTACTCTGTGTGTCCTATGCTGTTCATCGTTTCTTTGATGTTATTTCTTACTGCATTTAGCATTTCTGTTTTTAATGTGATTATGTCTGAGTCCAGGGCGGCTTGACATCTCGTTTGGTCGACTGCTTTGGTGCATTGCTCCATTAGTGTTTGGTATTGTTCTATTGGTGCGTTGTTTTTTAGAAATTGGTCCATTTGTATTATTATGTTAATTTTCCAATCCGCTCTTTGGATGCGGATTATGTCCATTTTTTCGAAATAAATTCCTGGATTTGAGTTCAGGGTCTCTAGTTGGCGAGTTTGTTGTGTGTTGCCTCTTGCATGTAATGTGAGGACTGAGATAATTATCAGTTGAATCATCCTGTAATTGTCATGTTTGTTAGGTTTCTCATTTTGAATTTTCTGAATCTGAGTTGATATAAGCTAGTTTGAGTTTGTCGATGTGTTTACGTGTTCTTTGTCCATTATCGTCTTCAAGTATTACGTTTTTTCTACCTACGAATTCAATTATTTTAGAGGTTTGTTTCTGTTTGGTTGGTATTTGTTTGTTCTCGGTTCTTTGATGAGTCTGGCATAATCGCCAATTTGCCTTTGAAAGTTTTGCCTTTCTTGTCATATCGAGCTTTGGTTTTCATTTTTTCTATGATTTGTTTTTCTCCTGCTAAGATTTCATTTCGTTAAGTCGTAAGAGTAAGTCGCGGTATAGTCGTTGTACGTTCGTAGTTTTTCGTCCGCGGGTATTTTTATGGGAAAACGTGCTGTTTTGCCGTAAACTAGTCGAAGGGGGTGAAGTTAGTTGCTGTGTGGACGCTGGTGTTATACGTGAATGTGGCAAAGGGAGCTAGATTATCCCAGTCGTCGTATTTGTTGGAATACATACGCACAAATTCCATCAAGGGTGCGTGGCTTTCTTTCGAGTGAAACCGTTTGTTTGTGGTCTATAGCCCGAGGTTTTTAGGTGGTTGATTTTAAATAGTTTTAGTAGGGTGCCAACTATTTCAGATAAAAAGGATGTTCCTCTGTCTGACAGAATTGCTCGAGGTGCACCGAATTGGCAATTAGATTTTTAGCTAACGCGTCGGCGATGGTTATGGCATTCAGATTTTTGATGGGTATCGCTAGTAAAAATTTGGTTAAATTGCATTGTATAGTTAGGAGGTGTTGGTTACCTCTTGGGGTCTTTCTGAGTTTGCCTACTGTGTCGATTGACACTTTATCAAATGCTTCAATTGGGGTGTCTGTTATTATCATTGGGTTCTGATTTGAAATCTTTCTATTTTTTGTTCTTGGCATTTGCTGCATTTGCGTATGTGATCTAATACGTCGTTTCTCATTCCTGGCCAGTGATATCTTTCTCTTATCTTTTGATATGTTGATTGATGCCTTTGTGTCCTCCTGCTAGACTGTTATGTAGTAGTTTATGATTCTTGTCCTGTCTTCTTCTGGTGGTTGTTCAATTTTTTCC
>JACCIB010001304.1:0-40746 GCA_018906965.1 Philotrypesis tridentata | reverse complement strand
AGGTTGTAAAATAGCAGAAACCAACAGTACACTAATACTTCAGGTTAGACATCATTATAGTGCGAAAGTGGGTTGGCATCAAGTTATGGGGACATAGGGATCCCTATGACGAAGCTATTCAGTATTATTAGTCTACTGCTGGTTTCTGCTAGCTGATAACCTCCAAGTGGATATTCCAAGTTTATTATAATAATTATATTATTTAAAACGCGCTCAGATCCCGTAAAAGTTATACTATGCGTGTGCAAAATAGTTGTTTGAATGTAGAACCTGCAAAAAGTTTCATGTGTAAAAAGTACTTATAAAAAAGAGGCAGGAGGATCAAAATAAAAAAATATACTATCAATCTCTCACTTTGTCAGATAAGTATATTTCAATCATCTTAATTAATTAAGTTACAATAATAGAAACTTGATTCTTGTTTGAAAATACATTATTCTTTCTGTTACAGGTGATCCAATGAAATTAGCATTAAAAAACGATGCATAAAACAGCATCAGACTTTCATGAACCAGCCTGTTGTATTATTGTAAGTACAATTTTGAATCTGATAAAGGGATTTGATTCACTGATTAAAATAAAATAAAAAGTTTCATAATCTGTTACTGCAGTATATGTATTCCCCTATTATGTTGTATATAGTATGGATAGTTGGCTTCTCGTCGTAAGTCAAATCCATTAAAATAAATGTGTGATTAATTAGGTGATGCTTGAGTAATAAATTAGATTAAAATATAAAATATTAGAGGATTTTAATTAGTTAATAAAGTTTATTTAAAGTCTTTCATAATCTGTTACTGCAATATATGTATTCCCCTATTATGTTGTGTATAGTATGGAGAGTTGGCTTCTCGTCGTAAGTCAAATCCATTAACATAAATGTGTGATTAATTAGGTGATGCTCGAGTAATAAATTAGATTAAAATATAAAATATTAGAGGATTTTAATTAGTTAAAAAAATTTAATTAAAATCTTTCATAATCTGTTACTACAATAAATGTATTCCTTTATATGTTGTGTATAATATAAAGAGTTGGCTTCTCGTTGTAAGTCAAATCCATTATATGAATATAAATGTACGATTAATACTAGTCATATTTTGCATTAGATCATAATTTTTTTCATTCAAATCTTTGATAATCTACTATGCTAATATATATGTTCTGCCTATTAATGTAAAACAGACAAAAATTATGCGTTTATTATGAAATATAAATATTATGGTATAATATAAAAATTAGTTGGTATAAAATTAATTAATTATTTAAAAATGCATTTATTTTCATAGAAATCATAATTACAATGACATAGATAATAAATAAATAAAAAAATAATATATTCACTATTACACACTATTTCACTTTATTATATAAAGTTACTTATTGTTTTACTTTATTTATTTAAATTAACTTACGTTGATTTTCCTCTTTGAAAGAGAATAGCACAAAAGAATAACACGTCTGTTTTCCTAGAAGCTTACAGAGCAAGTGAATACATGATTACCTGTATAAGTAATTGATATTATAGTAGTAGTGCGCTTACCCCGTTTATATGTGACCGCTTTTGTTTTGGTACGAAAGGACAATAGCTCGAACACTTGTTTGTCACGTTTTTCTCAAGGAAGATTGATTGACTTGCTTGAAATATATTTTAATAGATACAAATAATTTTTCACGTGTTGAATAATAAATTGATTTTTATATATAATTATTTTGATTGTGCTTTAATACAAGCAAAGTTTAAATTTAGTTTTAAACGTTACATTTTAAAAACTAAAAACCTAGTCGCCTGCTATCAACGGCAAAGGTAAGTATACATATTTAATTTAATTACTCGATATAAAAGAATTAAATTTTATCATGATTTAAATTTTGGAATAGATAATTAAATTATACTGCAGTTAAAATATTTTGAATTTTAAAATAGTTCTTTTTTGAAAAATAATAGTAGTAGGAAAAGTTTTACTAGAACAGATTTCATTTAATATTATTTAAATAACACAATGTTTTTACTTATTCGTAAAACGCGCTTTCGCGTAAAAAAAATACGGTGTTTATCAACAAAGATAAGTTTACCAGTCGTGTAAAAATTTTTTGATTTTGGACAAAATTTTTTTATGATCTCCTTATTTAATGTAAAGAACAAAAAATTTTCAGATTTTTAAATTAATATGGTAGGTAGTTATAAATAATTTAAATAATTATGGTTTTTTTGATTATGCACAAATAATAGTTAAAAATGATTTTTCATTTTCATATAGAAGCTTTTTGAACAAATTCAATTAGGTAGCTTTTTTATGCGCCTTTTAGCATTCAAAATTATACATACTACATATCACTTGCTTATTAATAACTAGCAGTTTACAAACAATTGCATATATCTGGACTTCGGCGAAGGTAGATTTGGATTTTAAGATTATCAAAATCTTTGTATTGGTAAGATCTTTCATCAAGCAAAAGCTGGTTATGGGATAAGTTTTTTGTCTATTTCTACAGATATTAATGCATATTTAAATAATTAATTCATATAGAAACAGCTAATTATTCTATTTTACAATAAGCACAGAATTTTTTCTGGTATACTTATATATAATAGGAGAATGTATATAAGTTTTAGTTAAAAAATATATGATCTAATGCAAAATATGATTAAATTCTCAAAAAAATGTATTTATTTCTGAATATACAGTCAGAAAAGTCATTCCATTACCAGCTTTTGCTTGGTGAAAGCTATTATGGATACAGAGATATTAAGACGTTACAATCAAAATTTGCCTATGAGTTGGCTTCTCGTTGTAAGTCAAACCATTAATGAAATTATACGTGTAATAATAATAGTACTGGTAATATATTGCTTCAGGTCATACATTTTTGAATTATAATCTTTGATAATCTACTATCCTAATTTATATATTCCCCACCCTGCCGGAAAATTAACCATAAGATCTGTCCTCGAGAATAACTCCTGCCCAGAATTTTCGGGCAGAATCTATTATGACCTCTTGGCATAATCTGCGCAGATTCTGTTGTCTGCTTGAGGTCATGAATGCTCTCATAACCTACTATGTGTAGAGACAAATAAGCTTTGCGTTAACCAACTATGTTATATTATTTTGTCAACAAATACCTGTTCAAATACAGAAAAATGAATTGCATTGGTGATTCTAATTTAACTATCTATATTGAACTTGTCACTGTGAACTTCATGGCTTTAGCGTCTAATTTTATTCAAGTAAGTATCAAAAATGAAAATCAACATTATAAGTTTTTGCGTAATGATAATTGCATGTATAGATTTAACATGTTAAAACAAATTCATATGTCCAATTTCAGCTCTCTAGCTGTGATAGATTTTAAAAGAGTGCGAAGAATATAATTGAAATAAGTAACCATCCTTCGGTTACGAAATTGCATTATTGGAATATTCTATTCTTCGGACTCATTCAAAATCTATAATAGCTAGAGGGCTGAAATTTGGTATACAAATTTGTTTTAACATCTTAAAACAATAAATGTAAACAACTTTATCTAATAACTTATAGTTTTAATTTTCATATTGATACATAGCTGAAAATTTAGACGCTGAAGCCATAAAGTGTCAATATGAAAATTAAAACTATAAGTTATTAGATAAAGTTGTTTACATTTATTGTTTTAAGATGTTAAAACAAATTTGTATACTAAATTTCAGCTCTCTAGCTATTATAGATTTTGAATGAGTCCGAAGAATAGAATATTCCAATAATGCAATTTCGTAACCGAAGGGTGGTTACTTATTTCAATTATATTCTTCGCACTCTTTTAAAATCTATCGCAGCAAGAGAGCTGAAATTGGACATATGAATTTGTTTTAACATGTTAAATCTATACATGCAATTATCATTACGCAAAAACTTATAATGTTGATTTTCATATTTGATATACTTACCTGAATAAAATTAGATGCTAAAGCCATGAAGTTCACAGTGACAAGTTCAATATAGATAATTAAATTAGAATCACCAATGCAATTCATTTTTCTGTATTTGTTAACAAAATAATGTAACTTACACAAATTCAATTTATGTGGCACCATAATAACAAATTGACTTGCAGGTTATGGACCACATACAGTTGCAATAAGCTTATTATCTGGACAGATTCTGTGGTCCAATATATCTCTTCACAGCCGTGTTTTCTGCGCAGAATCTGTCAGATATTCTGCCCACTGAACAGTGCAATTATATAGTGATTTCCAGAAAAAAAATCTACGATTATTGTAAAATAGAATAATTAGCTGTTACAATATGAATTAATTATTAAAAAAATGCATTTATATCTTGAGAAATAGACAGAAAACTTGTCCCATAAATAGCTTTTGCTTGATGAAAACTGTTGTCGATATATTGATTTTGAGAGTTGAAAATCCAAATTAACCTCCGTTAAAGTTCAGATACATGCAATTGTAAATATGACAAATTTCTAAAAAAATAGCTTAGTGTCCTTTTCAGTCAAGTAAATTTTCCATAAGATTTTTATTTATAATATTGTCTCTAAAGACACATACATATGAATAATATAAAATAATATATTGCTTCCCATGAAAAGTAAATAAGTCAGTTTAAGCATAATATAAAAACATTAGTAAATTAATGCTTCAAATTTCTGACGTCTTCTGAAAAGTTACACAAATGTTTTTAAAATCGATGTCGAGCCCTGCACAGTTTCATTTCCCATGTCCGGTTAGGTCATTTAAATATACCCATCCCTTAAAAACTAAAATTACAAATTAAATTAAAATTATTGTAAAGAGATAATTGATAATTTTTGTGCTAAAAGTATATTATAATTTTACCTTTAATTTGAGTTCTTGAAAATTGAATTTGGACTATCATATCGGTAGTGACACTTCTTCGAATATCATTCAAACAACGGTTTGTTTTTTTAACGATAAAACTTGAAACTTTATTCTGGTCTACAATGTTAGTATCGCATATTATGTCTTTATATAAACGTGTATTAAAAAAAACTATTTTTCTGCAGAACTCTTTTCTAGTATGATTTTTGTACTATATTTTAATTTACAGTTATATATATATATAACCTTTATGTAGCCAAAATTCCATTCCAAGTGCTTTATTATTTACCGTTATTTGATTATGTAAATTAAAGTCAAATTTTCAATAACAATGTAAAGAATATCTAGGGGGTTTATTGCGTATGTTTATTCATTTCTTCTTTACTAAAGGTCGATTTTTTTAAATTTATAACTTCTTCAGTTGATGTTAATCGTTCATTATAATTTAGGTATTATATACCATTTAAAAGTAGTGAAATCTTCCCACCCCCCCCCCCCAAATAAACCTTTTAAAGGTAAAAGGCTGGCAAGTATAAGGTCGTTGTTTTCTATAAGATTTATCCATCTCCTTTTCTCCTTCCTCCTTCCTCCTTCTCCTTTTCTCCTTCCTCCTTCCTCCTTCACCTTTTCTCCTTCCACACCTTTACACTTTCTCCTTCTTCCTTCCTCCTTCCTTCCTCCTTCTCCTTTTCTCCTTCTTCCTTCCTCCTTCACTTTTTCTCCTTCCACATCTTTACACTTTCTCCTTCTTCCTTCTTCCTTCCTCCTTCCTCCTTCCTCCTTCTCCTTTTCTCCTTCCACATCTTTACACTTTCTCCTTCCTCCTTCTCCTTTTCTCCTTCCACATCTGTACAATTTCTCCTTCCTCCTTCCTCCTTCTCCTTTTTTGCTTTCTCAAATTCCTACCAGCTCTTACTCCTCGTCTAACTATTAACTTATTTTTTCTTTTTTTAATCATTACATATCATTTTATTTAATTTTAATGCACACTTTAAAGAAATAGGTAAATTACTGAAGGACGATAAGAAACGTGTTAATAATGCAGTGATTAAAAAGATATTTATGATCATTTAACAAATAATTATGTTAGGAAAAATTCTTCTTCAATTTTGAAAAGGTCTTCTTTTACCTCGTAAATGAGTGAATCACATTAAGATGAATAATCCGAAACTCTCATCTAGGATAATATGTACGCGTAAGCATCTTCGCGTTAAGGGTCTGTTGGACATACTGTTATTTCTTTAGCATCATTTCTGTATACCTTCGTTTTACAAAAATTCCAATTTTAATTTTAACACAAGAAAGTTATGATATCATTAAATAAATTGGCAAGTTTTTTTATAAAAAACAACCGCTTTGAAATAAATAAATAACTCGTTTAAATATAAATTTTCGAACTCTCGATTTCGAACCCTTATTGGTGAAAATTCAAATCTATCTATCTATGAAAATATGAACGCGTAAACATCTTCACGTTAAGGGCCTGTTAGATAGACTACCATTTCTTTAGTGTTACTTCTCCTATACCTTCGATTTAATAAAAATTTCAATTTTAATTTCAACAAAAGAAAGTTATGATATCAATAAATAAATTGGCAAGTTCTTTTATAAAAAGCAATGAATTTGAAATAAGTAAATAAGCATTTAAAAGGGGGAGGATTATAAATATACATGTATTTAAATAAACACATGAAATTGTAGCATGTGAAAAGGTGGATAGCCTGTGAAAATGCACAGTCGGGTACAATTAAAACTTTGAGTAAATGCGACTGCTGCCACGTTCTGCGCATTCTATCTGACGTTTGGTGACCGATCACGATGACGCCGTATTTACCGTGGGAGATTAGGCCACCATATTTCCGGTAAATTGAGCGTTGCGTAATCGGTCACAAACATGCGCAGAACGTAGTGCCAATATGGTATTATTCAAAGTTTCAATTGCACCCAACTGTACATGTAATAGAATCGCACGATGTTCTTACATGATATTATCACATGACAAATGTGCCCATAATATGTAGTAATATCATGTTTGTCTAATATGATTATGTAATTTAACAACATTGTTTCCCATCATGAAAACTTTTTCTTTTATTTATGGAAGCAACGAGCGGATATACAATCTACTCTACTTAGTAATTCAGTAAATGTGTTGCTATCCTTATTTCATTAAAAATCTATGTCTAGGACGATTATATGCAATTATATATGAGATTTAAATTCTGTTGATACAATATATCGATCCTACATTTAAAAAAAAAACAGGAACAAATTCTATCATGTAGTACGCAATTTTTTTTACGAAAAAACTTGCCGTCCCGTCCTATCATAGATAACGATGGATACGATCTTCAAATTATGCAAGGTTAACCAAAGTAACTTGTTCATAAAACACCGTTAGAAAATCTCTGAATCAATTTTTTATTCAATATTTATTTATTACTGTCTTTAACCAATTTTTGAAGTATTCTAACTCAATCTTGCACTCATTCTAAGCTCTATTTTTGATTATTTGTATGTATGTATGTTTTACAAAACTGTAATTATTATCGGAAGATTACAGTAAGTTGATTAAAGATAATTCTAACTATTATTACGTATTAAAAAAATGTTATAAAATAAATTTCTATGACACAAGTTGGAAAATAAATCAAGCTTAAAAATGTTAAATTAATATTTACTTGATATAGTTTACAGCTTTTAGTTTTAAATCTTTACTTAATTAAAAATGGAATTCTAATTATTATTATTATTTGAGGCCGTCGTTCTCACAGTTTAATATAATGCTTTGAGTAGTTCCCATTGCAGGATAATAGGACGATAATTTAACTATATTAAAAATGTTATGCTATTGTTAATTTCACACTGACATTTAGTAGTTCATCGATTATCTATGATAGGACGGGACGGCAAGTTTTTTCGTAAAAAAAATTGCGTACTACATGATAGAATTTGTTCCTGTTTTTTTTTTTAAATGTAGGATCGATATATTGTATCAACAGAATTTAAATCTCATATATAATTGCATATAATCGTCCTAGACATAGATTTTTAATGAAATAAGGATAGCAACACATTTACTGAATTACTAAGTAGAGTAGATTGTATATCCGCTCGTTGCTTCCATAAATAAAAGAAAAAGTTTTCATGATGGGAAACAATGTTGTTAAATTACATAATCATATTAGACAAACATGATATTACTACATATTATGGGCACATTTGTCATGTGATAATATCATGTAAGAACATCGTGCGATTCTATTACATGTACAGTTGGGTGCAATTGAAACTTTGAATAATACCATATTGGCACTACGTTCTGCGCATGTTTGTGACCGATTACGCAACGCTCAATTTACCGGAAATATGGTGGCCTAATCTCCCACGGTAAATACGGCGTCATCGTGATCGGTCACCAAACGTCAGATAGAATGCGCAGAACGTGGCAGCAGTCGCATTTACTCAAAGTTTTAATTGTACCCGACTGTGCATTTTCACAGGCTATCCACCTTTTCACATGCTACAATTTCATGTGTTTATTTAAATACATGTATATTTATAATCCTCCCCCTTTTAAATGCTTATTTACTTATTTCAAATTCATTGCTTTTTATAAAAGAACTTGCCAATTTATTTATTGATATCATAACTTTCTTTTGTTGAAATTAAAATTGAAATTTTTATTAAATCGAAGGTATAGGAGAAGTAACACTAAAGAAATGGTAGTCTATCTAACAGGCCCTTAACGTGAAGATGTTTACGCGTTCATATTTTCATAGATAGATAGATTTGAATTTTCACCAATAAGGGTTCGAAATCGAGAGTTCGAAAATTTATATTTAAACGAGTTATTTATTTATTTCAAAGCGGTTGTTTTTTATAAAAAAACTTGCCAATTTATTTAATGATATCATAACTTTCTTGTGTTAAAATTAAAATTGGAATTTTTGTAAAACGAAGGTATACAGAAATGATGCTAAAGAAATAACAGTATGTCCAACAGACCCTTAACGCGAAGATGCTTACGCGTACATATTATCCTAGATGAGAGTTTCGGATTATTCATCTTAATGTGATTCACTCATTTACGAGGTAAAAGAAGACCTTTTCAAAATTGAAGAAGAATTTTTCCTAACATAATTATTTGTTAAATGATCATAAATATCTTTTTAATCACTGCATTATTAACACGTTTCTTATCGTCCTTCAGTAATTTACCTATTTCTTTAAAGTGTGCATTAAAATTAAATAAAATGATATGTAATGATTAAAAAAAGAAAAAATAAGTTAATAGTTAGACGAGGAGTAAGAGCTGGTAGGAATTTGAGAAAGCAAAAAAGGAGAAGGAGGAAGGAGGAAGGAGAAATTGTACAGATGTGGAAGGAGAAAAGGAGAAGGAGGAAGGAGAAAGTGTAAAGATGTGGAAGGAGAAAAGGAGAAGGAGGAAGGAGGAAGGAGGAAGGAAGAAGGAAGAAGGAGAAAGTGTAAGATGTGGAAGGAGAAAAAGTGAAGGAGGAAGGAAGAAGGAGAAAAGGAGAAGGAGGAAGGAAGGAGGAAGGAAGAAGGAGAAAGTGTAAAGGTGTGGAAGGAGAAAAGGTGAAGGAGGAAGGAGGAAGGAGAAAAGGAGAAGGAGGAAGGAGGAAGGAGAAAAGGAGAAGGAGGAAGGAGGAAGGAGAAAAGGAGATGGATAAATCTTATAGAAAAAAACGACCTTATACTTGCCAGCCTTTTACCTTTAAAAGGTTTATTTGGGGGGGGGGGGTATAGATATACACAGGGTACGAGTATTCTCTCTCTTCACCGACAGTGTATGTAGATATACGCAGGCTACGAGTACAGCAGTTTTCGTTTACGTCTCCACTCTAGCGCTACATATATATAGATATACACAGGGTACGAGTATTCCCTCTCTCCACCGACAGTGTACATAGATATACACAGGCTACGAGTGTTCCCCCTCCACTCTAACGCTACATATATAGATATACACAGGGTACAGAGCTACAATAGCGCTAGTCGGACACTAGCTAAACTATACATCCCACTTTTACAGACTAGATGCACAGCGCTGCATCTAGTCCCATCTCTCTCGCTCTCTCCGCCGCCGCCGCCGCCGCACTAGCCCCCCTCTCCATCAGCGGGGCTAGAACGTACCTCCGTATATTCCGGTGAGCTGGCTCCCCTCCCTATCAGCGGGGCTAGAACGTACCTCCATATATTCCTGCCGGGGCCAGGTCCCCCCGACCTCAGCAGGGCCAGGTCCCCCCAGCGGGGCCAGAACGTACCTTGTACACCTACTTGTCAATAAAGAACTATGAGGAAAAGAAATTAATTAAAATTTTGTTTTTTTTTAGTATTCGTTAACGAGACCGTGGCGGCAGAAAAAAAATTAACATTAGCTGAATATGAAAGAGCAGTTACGCTTATGTGCAACAGGCTAAGAAACTGAAACAGATTTTAATAAATGACTTAACCCATTAAGTCCTGAATGGACAAATTTTCAGTCAGTTTTCAACGCTTATATTTTATGTGAAAATGGATTGTAAAAAATTAATGAGTAAGTGTATTCGATGTAAAATTTGATGAACTTTCAGTATCTTAGGTCAGATTTTTCCAAAAATGTAACTGTGGAACACTGTACGTGATTTTTTCCAAAAAAACGCAGTTTTCGAAAGTAAAAAAAATTTTCATTTCGATTTTTCGAATGGAATACATTTAAGATTTAATAATCGAAGGACTGAAAACATATTCTCGAGAGCTAAACTTGAAAATCCAATGATTTAGATTTTGAAAAAAAATTGGAAACAAAAAACGGCGGCTGAAATACAGAAAAATCATAAAAATCTTCTGGGATTTTTTACTTGAACAAGATGAAGTTTAGGGAAAAATTCTACTAAAAAAAAAGTTCTTAGAATCAATCAAAGAACACGCTAAAATTTTTCCAGATCAATTTAGCATATTAAAGAATTTTTCAAAAATACAAAAATTCAAAAATGCTTCTAATGCTTCTGAAAAAATTTCAGCATGTTCTTTGATTGATTCTAAGGTCTTTTTCTTCAGTAAAATTTTTCCCTAAACTCCATCTTGTTTAAGTAAAAAATTCCAGAAGATTTTTATGATTTTTCTGTATTTCAGCCGCCGTTTTTTGTTTCCAATTTTTTTTTCAAAATCTAAATCATTGGATTTTCAAGTTTAGCTCTCGAGGATATGTTTTCAGTCCTTCGATTATTAAATCTTAAATGTATTCCATTCGAAAAATCGAAATGAAAATTTTTTTTACTTTCGAAAACTGTGTTTTTTTGGAAAAAATCACGCACAGTGTTCCACAGTTGCATTTTTTGAAAAATCTGACCTAAGATCCTGAAAGTTCATCAAATTTTACATCGAATACACTTACTCATTAATTTTTTACAATCCATTTTCACATAAAATATAAGTGTTGAAAACACGTACAGTATTAAAATTATTATTATTATTAGTATTTTTCTTAGTTTGGACAAGTTAAAAAATGTGTAATAATTAATTTTATAATTAAAACATATTTAAAAATAATTCGTTGATTATTTTTTGACCAGTCAAATCACTTAATGCTAACGAAATTCGCCCCGTTATCGGAATAAATATCCTAGCATAATCCGCGGCGCTCCGTGAATCTTTTTAGACAATTAAGAAATGCCTCTGTAGACAAATCTTTTGCGACTTCAATGTGGACCGCTTTCGTTACGAAACAAACAAAAATACATAGATAAGATTTAATTCAAGTTCGCGAATGCGGTTTGTCCTTTATGAGAAAAGGCCCTGCATGTCTACACCGCACTTTAGAAGCACTACTGCTAGCAGGTAAGTCTCTCATTGAACATTGTAAACCAGTGAGTCTAGCCCGGAAGCAAGTCACGCACTCCCTAATTACTTTCTTAACGCCATTTTTACAGCCTAATATCCAGTATCGAGAGCGCAGAGAGGCCACTATAGATTGGCAGCCTGCATGCAAAAGCTCTTTGCGCTCATGTTTTATTATTAGGCTGGTAAGCCTGTGCCCTGGCGCCAGAATTATGGGATGTTTCGCCTCGTATGGGACCTCGGTATTTTCTAGCCGCCCGCCTACTCTCAAGAGACCTTTGGTGTCCAAAATGGTGCTTACCTGGAGCAATTTGCTACCTTTTGGTAGCTCTTTCTCTCTTTTTAGAGCTTGTTCTCCGGCAGAAAAGAGTCTGGTTGCTGCTTATTCAAAACCATATGCCAACAAAGAGCTACAGACGAAAAATCGGAAAAAAATGCACGCGATTTTTGCACATTTTATCAAATATACTGCATTATCTACCGAACAAAAATTTTTTTGATTTTTTTCATATATATAGTCTTAAAGTACACAAAAATACCTTCAATTTGCATATAAATTTGTCGAAATTGCATACACTGGTCAAAAGTTATTCACGTTTGAAGACAACAACTTTTGATTTAGGTGTTTGCGATACTAGTCCAATTTACATTTTTTTTTTGAAATCCTTTTAACTTTTGATCCAGGCATTCGTTTGCAATGTTTAATAGCTTAAATTAAAGGTCTTTTCTTCTACTTTTTAGTTAATATATCCAAATTCGAATTTTTAATGTCGTGGGCTATATATATGCTTATCAAGTAGATCGTTCTTTAATAGCATATATAGCACACTTCATGATAATAACATTTTTTAGACTAACTAAAGAAAAGTAGAAGTAAAGAGCTTTGATTTAAGCTATTAAACTTCGAAAACGCACTACTGCATGAAAAGTAAAAAGCATTTGAAGAAAGGGAAAATCTTTGGATTTTGCCAAAATTGAGCTAATTGATGGAAAGTAGCGATATTTGATTTTTTTTAAATCGTCGTACTCTCCGATCCAATCAATCGATTTCAAAGTTTAATAGCTTAAATTAAAGCTATTTTCTTGAGAATTTTACACAGTTTATTTAAAACTTATATTTCCAATGTGGTAAGCTATGTATATGCTTCCCAAAATCAGTAAAAATCAATCTACTTGAGAAGCATATATATAGTTCATCACATAAGAAATTGTAAACTTTAGTTAATATGAAAGTAGAAGAAAAGAGCTTTAATTTAGGGTATTAAAGTCTGAAAACGATTGATTCAAATACAAACTTCGCTTTCATAAGTCGATTTTCTTAGTCACTATACGATAAATAAGTTTTATAATTTTTCTGCCGTTTTCACCTAGATAACAATAAAAAAGTCATTTTTTAATTTCCGGCTCACCTGATCTTATAGGAAACAGGACTCATAAAGTTAATAGAAACAAAGTTATTTCGATGAAAGTAAAAAAAAATGCATTTTTTTCACTAAAGTCGCAAAAAAAACAATGTTCCCGAGTAGGTCCATTGTAGAGATTTTAATCCCATAATCAGAGCACCTTCAACTATGCATTCCACCAATAAAATTGACTTTGGAATAAAGTGCACGTTTTAGGTGGTTTGAAATCCCTGACTCCCCGACTATATGCCTAACTTTAGATCATGTAATTATCTGAAATAATAAATAAATAAGCCTATGATCACATTCATTTGACGTTTTTCAACTTTTTCTATTGAAATGTGTATACGTAGATGTATAATTGTGTTTATAAAACGTGAATCATCACTAAAAAGTAAAACTAATTTTAATAACCTTTAAAAAATAGATTTTGAAAGTTACTTGGTCTTCCAGTCAGAGCTGTTCAAATGGATAATTTTATTAAAAAACATATATTTGAGGCAATGAACAAAGTTATCGCGAAATTATTTGCAGCAGGTTTTGAAAATCCCGACGATATTGGTCCCGACTTTGAATTTATCATTATGCATCAAGTAATGACAGAATTAATGAGTATTCCTACCTTCAACAATGGATATACAATATTAAGTAAATTATACTAACGATTATTGTGGTCCATTATTATTCCTTTCGAATCCTTTAGAGTTATTTGATTAAATTCTTTCTCATTACAGCTGCAGATGTTATGAGAGTTTGGAGGGAATTAAAAAATCAATATGATTCCATCTCGGCCAAAGAAGAAGAAAATGGTTTTCTCAGTTTTAATCAGGAGGAGAATGAAATCTTTCTGAAATTTTTAACTTTATTGTACATAATTTAAATAAAAACGTTTGAGCTATGGAAAATATTGGGTACGCGATACTCGGTTATAGGCATTATTGCAAATTTTCATGGTCAAGGCAATTTATAACTAGCAAACTAATTGTACATGCTTTTAGTAAAACTCAAGACGAGTATTTTGACTATAGTACCGTTTGATTTTGCTCATTAGTTTAGGAGCAACGGCAGTTCGAGCTATCGAAAATGTTGTGTACGCGATACTCCGTTATCGGCATTATTGCAAATTTTTATAATCTAAAATTTAAAATTTAAAAGCGATTTAAATTTTTTTTCACTTATTTTTCCTCGTTTTCTCGACTTCTAATTAACCGATTTATTTTTTCAATAACCCATTTTCTCAGTCATTTGACATTCTACAAGATATCTGCTTGAAGCATCGCCGCTGCAGCAGCGGCAGCAGCACCGGTCCTTTCGCTCGCTCTATTGATAGATATCTTAGACTTACATTATATTACAGTATCACTTACATTATTTATGCTATATATTAAATACTGTACGCTACTATAGATTATATTAAAAGAATTCCGTAAACATGTGAATGAAAAAAAATCTATACGATACATAGATAAACAAGAATAAATTTAGGTTATAGGGTTTTTTTTAATTTTATTTCTTATACATAGTGTTTTTGTACATATTAAATAAACTTTATATGTGCATTTAGTTAATGTTTGCGAGCCTAAGTCTCGTCTTTTGAGTACGCATGTAATGAGGTAAGAGGGTATTGTAATAAAAAAAAGTGTGAATAAAAGGACGTGTGCATGTTTTTCGAGGCAAAGAGGGAGGCCGGCCTCTCTGCTCCGGCTTTTTCGCGAGTATGTCGCGTGGAACGAGATGAATGAGAGTGTGTGTGTGTGCTTTCGAGCTAGAAAAGGAGGCCGGCCTCTCTGTAAAAGCGTGTATTATGTGTAGGTTTTTGTTAATGTTACAAATTATAGAAACGTTTATTTTTTCGTTTATAGAATTTCCAAATTTTAAGAAAAAAATGGCCTTTGCTCGTCAGTTTCAATGTTATATTTGCAATCGCCGAAACATTCCCGGACACATGAACAGGATTTTTGAACATGTAAATCAGGAAATTCCCCACATTGCTATGGCACGGCGCAATGCATTGGAAGATAGACCATCAATGGATATTCAAGAGAATACGAGGTTATGTTTTAACTGCTATCAAAGCATTGTGGCCGAAATTAGATTAATTCAAACCAATCCTTACAGCGTTAGGCTGAATGTCCTGATTCAGACACGAAATCATTCGTGTTTTATATGCAACGCAGCAAATAACATTCATCGATTATCCAATAAATGTAAAGTTAAAGCTTTTGTAGATTGCAACATTTTTTTCCCGGAGATCGTCAGATGCTGTGATCATCATTTGGACGACCGCGGTTACATTTTAAAGCCTTTGCTTACCGCGATTCGATGCATTAACCGCCAAATTGTGATACAAGGACACTATCTTGAGGCGTTTTTACATAATTTACGTCATCTTTCATTACAAGCTCGAAATTCAGCGGACGCTGCTGATTTAACAGAATCTGAATTGAATACCTTAACAGGATTGACAGACATCCAATTGAATGAATTATTCACGTATTGCGATCCAGTCCGCGATGGTGAATTCTATAGAAATATTTGTAGGGGACCAAGTCCCTAGTTACGGCACTGCGCGAATTAAGAGAGACGATTCGGCGTTAAGAGATGCGACGCGAAATGAGACTAGTCAGACGATAGCCAGCCGGCAGAGCGGTGGTATCGAGAGCGAATCACGAGCCCGATTGGGGTAAGTTCTACAATAAATATAATTAAACGCGCAGTAACAGCAACAAACCATTTATAGCGAATTACACCGACTTATTGCATCGTGGCGTACGACACGTGTTTCGGCCACGACACTCGGAATGACTTATTTGCCGCACTGGTCCATATTACATCCAACGACGCGTTTTCGACAAAGTCTGCCACCGCTGACGAACGTTGTAAGGTGAGCGTCGCTACCACCATATAAATAGTAATTTGCCAGTGTCGACTTATGGTAGATCTCTCGGACTATCGTCATCTTTTGATTCACACGCTGTGCGTGTTCGCCGACTACACGTGAAGTGTTTATAATATCGAAATAGTATGAATGTGTATGTGAGTGTGTGTGAGATTTAAAATCCAAATAAAAAGCTATGTACAGAAATTCCTTTTCATGATTCCCGAACCCTGAATAAAAAACCCAACAAATGGCGCTCAACTAGTGGCTAAAAAAAAGGAATATTCGTAAATTTCTACTGAAAAAAAAAAGAGAGAGAGAGAGAGAGAGAGAGAGAGAGAGAGAGAGAGAGAGAGAGAGAGAGAGAGAGAGAGAGAGAAAGGGTGTGTACAACGAATGAATGTGTAATATTAAACATCTAAAATCAAATTTTTTTTGTACGAGAAAAACGAGTAAGAAAATGCCTCCGAAGAAGGCTCCCGAGCTTACTGTATCCGAATATGAAGATCTGATGGAAGAGCTGGCACGCATGAAGGCGCAAGCAAAATCGACCTCGCAGGAGAACGACGCTCTCAGAGGGCAAATGGATAAGATGGCTAAGGAGTATCGAGATTTGCAGAAAAGACTCCAAAACAAAACCGACGAGGTAAATACGGCAATCACACGTATGGCAAATACTGAAACCGCGAATTCAAACATAACGGGAAACGCGAGGAATGTAAATATGACAAACGGTTCTCGTATGAACCAGCAAAATAATGATAACATCGAAATACTGCCAACGAACACTCCGAATAATGAATTAATTCATGGCATCCTGACGCATTTTCAAAATCTGCAAATAAATATTGCACTACCAACGTTTGATGTAGAGAAAGAAAATCCGATTCGGTTTCTTGAGAAATTAGAGAAATATTTTACGCGTAAGAGCATCTACGAATCTCAAAAATTAGTGTTGGTTGAGGAGGCACTGCGCGGAAGAGCAAAAATATGGTTAGAAACACGCCTTATACCGTTCAATAATTATAATGACTTTAAAAGCGAATTTATAAAAAATATGTATAGCATTGAGGTAAAGACCAGAGAAAAAAACGATTGGGCAAATCGAAAATTTAAAATGCACGACGGGTCTCTGTATCAATATTTCGTAGAACAATTAAAAGCTCCGAGATATTTTGCTCCTGAAATGGATAAATTTGAAATAAACTATAATATTGTCAGACAACTTCCAAGTAACGTTCGGAGAATTTTATCGACTATTGATTATGCGGACACCGATCGAATTTTGCAAGCATTACAACGAATGGATGATTCTAATGACGAGCAAAATTTTCGAACTGCACCATCCGCTAGAAACGTCAATGAAAATCATCGCGTTAATCAAATGCGAAGTGAAACAACTAATACTTCTGGTGGTTGGTCGTACGGCGAGCGGGGTTCGAGCGGTGGTCATTCCAATAGTAGATACAATTTCCGCCAAAATGATAATCGATACCGACAAGCTAATAATAATTGGCGAGAACGCGAGCGCGAGGCCGAGTCTGGAGGATGTAGAAGAGAGGAGCGTGAACAGAGAAGCGATGAAAATATATACACTCATGAACGGGTAAATACAGACAATAGATCGACTCGTGGGGAAACGCAAAGAAATAATAGTCGCGGCGCGCCTTATACAAACAAAAACAATAACAGGTGCGAGGCCGAGCAACCGAATCATACTAACATACGAACGGTAACCACGCACAAGCTGCCTGATTTGGTCGAGGAACTTTGCTGGGATGTACAAGGAATTGACGACGCGGAAATGACGGTTGAGAAGAAAAGACTTATTAGTCCACGAGTCGTCGCCTCGATTCACAAAATGCCGATAAATATACTCATTGATACTGGATGTGAAGTTACATGCATTTCGGAGAATTGTTTCGCAAAATTAGCACGCGATTTTCAGGTACCCGAATTACCGGTCACGAATCTATCGGTGTACGTCGCCGTAGGAAAAAAGGCCACTACGGTGACTAGACAAACACAATTACCTATAAAAATAGCAGAAAAAGTTTACGAAACGAAATTACTCGTCATACCGGGACTTTCATCGGAGATCATTGTCGGCATGGATTGGCTTGATGAACATCGCGGAATCGTTGATATCGAATTCAAATGCATTCGGATTGCAGGAGAGAATATACCGCCGCGATTTGTAACTTTTTACGCAATCAATGACGTACGAGACGAAGCCAACGTAAAAATAATTAATATTAATTCTATTTCCAATGAAAATGCACAGTTGTCGGAAATTCACGGTAACACGCGTGAGACTAGTTTGGGGGATGCGCGTCTGGTACAAAAGAGATATGAGAAAGTACTTTGTGAAAAGAAAATCGTCGATTTTAGTAAAAAAGTTGATTGTTATATTACGGCATTGCATGAGTTAAATACTAATGAAAAGCAACGCGTAAAGGCGTTATTAATAAAATTCGAAAAAAATTTTTCGGAACAACCGGGATGCACGGATGTTTACGAGCATAAGCTTCAGATGTTAAGAAATAAACCGATCGTGAAGAGATCATATCCGGTCGCTATACATCAACAAAATCAGTTAAGAGAAGTTTTTAAAAAGCTTTTGTACATGGGAATAATAGAACGCGCACAAAGCCGATATTGCAATCCGTTAAGGATAGTCGTGAAAAAGAATGGTGAATTGCGACCGTGCCTCGATGGGCGTTTTATTAATGCGTGTATGGAGGCCGATAACGAGTCCCCGCCGAAAATTGAGGAAATTTTGCAGAAATTTCACGGCGTACAGTACATTTCGACAACCGATTTCGTGAAAGGTTACTGGCAAGTTCCGTTGCACCCCGAATCGCGTCAATATACGGCATTTTTATTCGAAGGAGCGTTGTATCAGTGGTGTAGAATTCCGTTTGGCATTCGTACGGCAGGCGCGGGATTCATGCGAGCGCTACGATTGGCGCTAGGTCCGGAATTACTCGAGTTCGTCACCTTGTATGTGGATGACGCGATTATCGCATCAAAAACATTCGATCAACATTTAGATCATTTACATGAGTTTTTTCAATGTCTGCTTAATCGTGGTTTTACACTTAATTTAGAAAAATCGCAATTTTTCAAAACATCTGTCTCGTTTCTCGGGTTCATTTTAACACGCGACGGTATAAAGACCGATCCGGCGAAACTAGCTGCTATACATGAATTCAAACAGCCTGATGATATAAAACAATTACAAGGGTTTTTGGGAGTGTGTGGATTTTATCGTCGTTTCAACGCGAAGCATGCAGAGGCGATTGCTCCATTTCGAGAGCTCCTTAGTAAGAGTGGCGATTGGGAGTGGAGTGAGAAACACGATATTGCATTCAAAAATTTAAAAAAGTGTTTCCTTGAGTCGGTTACTTTACATCACTATATGCCAGAGAAACGATTTAAAGTGCAGTGTGACGCAAGTGATGTAGGGGTGGCCGGTATTTTATATCAGTTGGATGATGAAGGTGAACCGAGAATTATTTCCCTAGTAAGTCGATTATTAACTAAATGTGAAATGAGATACACGACGACAGAAAAAGAGCTTTTAGCAATAATGTATTCAGTAATAAAATTTAGAATGTATCTCATAGGCGCACAGTTTGATATTTTAACCGACCACAAATCTTTGATGTTTTTGCTTACTACGCCGTTTCATACTGCAAGGCTCATGAGATGGGTACTCTGTTTGCAAGAATATGATTTTAAAATATCCCATTGTCGGGGCGTTGATAATATAGTAGCTGACTACTTTAGCCGAAATTTTCCCGGAAAAGTTAAAGGATCGTTAAACGAAAATTATTATATACGACAAGTCCTATTAAATGTCTCTCGAGAAATCTCGAACACGTGTGAAAACCGGGTGATCTTGGCGCGCATTAGCAGAAACATTGAAATGACAGGCGCATTAAAAAACTTGCATAAAGCCCAAAATGAAGATAGCCAAATAAAAGCGTGGCGGGAAAAACAGAACAATAACCTTGAATTAGACACGCAAGATGGTATTACGTATATAAGCATGAATACCGAGGGGAAATGGAAAATCTTGCTACCGCGATCGCTGGTGGAAAATGTGATTTCGATGGGTCATGAAAAGTTTGGACATGCGGGCTGTTATAAGCTCTTTTGCTACTTATCTCAATTTTTCTTCTGGCGTAGAATGCGTCGCGACATTAAAGAATACACGAGAAGTTGTGATACGTGTCAAAGGGTAAAATACTTAAATCTGCGCATGGAAGGCAGTTATGAATTCGTTAAAGCAAATTGCCCAAACGATTTCATTGCAGTCGATTTTTACGGTCCACTTCCTACTTCAAGCGGCGGAGTATAGTATATCTTTGTAGTGCAAGATTTGTTCTCGAAATTAGTTACACTTTATCCGATAAAGCGAGCGACGACGGTAATTTGTTTAAAAAAACTACGCGAAGGTTACTTCATGAATGTAGGCAAGCCCACGCGTCTACTCTGTGATCATGGCACGCAGTTCACATCGGCGGCGTGGAAGGAGAATCTTGCAGCGGAGGGGGTGAAAACATTATTTTCCTCTATTCGACATCCACAGTCTAATCCCGTCGAACGCTCGATGCGCGAATTGGGTCGAATTTTCCGAACATACTGCTCAAAGCAACACACGAAATGGGCGAAAATTGTCTCTTTTGTACAGGACTGTTTGAATCTGACTACGCACCGAAGTACGGGACAAATACCGTTTGAACTCCATTTCGGAAAAAATTCCCGTGAAAAATTATGCGAAGTATATCCGATGTTAAAACGCGTTCCTATCGATCATGATGCGAGAATCGAGTTGGCACGTGAGAATTTACAGCGGGCATTTGAACAAAGATGCAACGGTCAGAAGAAAAGTAGTAAAATCGAACTAGCAATCGGTGATTTAGTGCTGTTGCGAGTCCCACATCTATCGGATGCATCGCAAAAAGTCATTTATAAATTTTTTGAACTGTACGAAGGCCCGTATAAAATTGTGCGAGTATGTGGCACCAATGCATTTGAGCTTGCAGAAGTTGAAAATGTGGCAGTGATAAAAGGAGTATATAATCGATTAAGCCTACGTCGTTATAATAAGCCAATACAGCCATCTGATCCGGAGCCTCCTCAGAGTGTGAATCTCTTAACGTAAATAAATAAAAAATAATTTGTAGAATATATAGAATATGTAACAGCTCTTCCTGAACACGAATTGTAAGATATTGAAAATAGATTTTAAGTACGTCGTTGTAAATAATATATATGTTAGATTGTATAAAGAAAAGAAATGTATATGTAGGCATGGCGGAATATGTGAATCGGTCGGCATGTTCGGGGCTCCTAATGCTTTGTTAGTTACGAGTGTGTCGTACAGATTGGCAATATTGAAATTTTAATTTGTATCGACATCGTAACGTGATATCGATAGGGGGATGATTGTAGGGGACCAAGTCCCTAGTTACGGCACTGCGCGAATTAAGAGAGACGATTCGGCGTTAAGAGATGCGACGCGAAATGAGACTAGTCAGACGATAGCCAGCCGGCAGAGCGGTGGTATCGAGAGCGAATCACGAGCCCGATTGGGGTAAGTTCTACAATAAATATAATTAAACGCGCAGTAACAGCAACAAACCATTTATAGTGATTTACACCGACTTATTGCATCGTGGCGTACGACACGTGTTTCGGCCACGACACTCGGAACGACTTATTTGCCGCACTGGTCCATATTATATCCAACGACGCGTTTTCGACAAAGTCTGCCACCGCCGACGAACGTTGTAAGGTGAGCGTCGCTACCACCATATAAATAGTAATTTGCCAGTGTCGACTTATGGTAGATCTCTCGGACTATCGTCATCTTTTGATTCACACGCTGTGCGTGTTCGCCGACTACACGTGAAGTGTTTATAATATCGAAATAGTATGAATGTGTATGTGAGTGTGTGTGAGATTTAAAATCCAAATAAAAAGCTATGTACAGAAATTCCTTTTCATGATTCCCGAACCCTGAATAAAAAACCCAACATATTAGTAAAAAAGATTTACTAACATTTTTATGCAAGTTGCGTGAGGGACTGTCAGATGAGTTCCTGGCCGTGCTATTTCAGTACAGTAGCAGGCAAGCTACTAGCATGGCCATATCTACTGTCAGACAGTCACTAATGGCGCGATTTGTGAATGAAAATGTTGGCCTAGGTGCAATCAGTAGACAACGTTTTATTAATGAACACGTCCCTGAATTTGTAAATACATTGTATAATAATAATCCCACCAGACCAGTAGCAATCACGTACTCTGAGAAAAAAAAGCAGCAATTTTTACAACTGTAAGTACGAAAAAGTACAAGAAATTATAGTAATCTGTGCACAGACTGCCATTATGAGAAGTTTACTACTATTATGCTGATATTCACTATTTTAATATCGAATATTACAAGTCGTTGTAGAAAAAATTACTATATTTCTCATAGTAAAAATTATTTTTATTAAAATTTACTATATAAAATGGTAAAAATTATTTGAGTTTAAGGTTATGAATACGTTCAATTTATATATTAGATCCAAAGTTTTACGCGTAAGAGTTCTATTTAGGCGAGTGGTTAGCTCCTGACTGCGGTGCCGTAGGTCCGGGTTCGAATCCAGCCCAAGTCGAAAATTTTTAATTTGCATATTTCAATTTAATTCAATGAATAATCAATAAATAATGATAATACACATAAAACAATAATGCTCTACAAAGTTAAAAACAGATAAACAAAAGATAAATACATTTTTAAATTATTTGAACCAAAATAAAAATTACTATATTGGATTGTAAAAGTTAGTGTTTGGGAAGTCTGTGCATGATTTACTATAATTTCTTGTAACTTTTCGTACTGAAGGTTTGAAAAAGTAATGCCTATTTCTCTCAGTGTACATAGATGGCACATACACGTATTGTTTTAAAAGCAAAAATTTTAGAGCCTTGCGGCAAAGTTTTTGCCGCCATAAGGGCCGGCATCTAATCAAACCAGCGCTAATGGTCGGCGCTGATGGCTTTATTCTGGATGTTCATGGCCCCTATTTTTCGGATCATGCAAATAATGATGCAGCTATGATGGAATATGAAATGGAGAATGATGAAGATTTTACGCAGTGGTTCCGAGAAGGGGACATATTTATAGTTGATAGGGGCTATCGAGATGTTCTCCCGATGCTACGAGATCACGGCTTCCAATGCTACATGCCTCCTTTGCTTGAGCAAGGAGAGCACCAATTATCTACGGAAGACGCGAATCTAGCACGGATTGTGACAAAAACGCGTTGGATTGTTGAGGCGAGAAATGGACATATAAAAACGATTATTAAATATTTGAAAAATGTACAGCAAATTCACGTGCTCCCAAATGTTGGTGACTATTATAGGATTGCGGCTGCACTTATAAACAGGTATTACTCAATCAGAAAATCACATGATAAAATATTAACTTTACTTGAATTAAATTAGTTGATAAAAGCAGATATCATGAATTGATTCACATGAACGGCGCCGACGCCAATTTGGCAAGACTAATGAGAGAAAGAGCCTTAGAAATGAATGAACTGCAGCATAGGGTCATAAATGAAAATCTCAGAACAAGAAACGCACAAAGGTAAGTTCAAAAGAGTTCAACAAGCAGCTTCGCGACATAGCTTCGCCCTCTGGCTTTTTCGCGAGAGAAAACGTCTATCTGCGGGTGTGTGCGCGTGTCAAACGGAGAGAAAGAGTGTATGTGCGCGAGTTTTTCGTACCTAAAGGGAGGCTGCTTGTCTTAAAATTCTTATCACACACTCCTCCTCTCCGTTTCACCCGCAGCAGACGTTCTCTCTCGCGAAAAAGCCAAAGGAAAGGCTCCCTCGCTAGCTCGCTATGCGCGCGCTCATGCGCTCTTTTTCGCAAGAACGTCTGTCTGCGGGTGTGCGCGAGTGAAACGGAGTGAAAGAGTGTATGTGCGCGTGTTTTTCGTACCTAAAGGGAGGCTGATTCTCTTAAAATTCTCATCACACACTCCTCCCCTCCGTTTCAAACGTGCACACATCCGCAGACAGACGTTTTCTCTCGCGAAAAAGCCAAAGGAAAGGCCGGCCTCCCTCGCTAGCTCGCTATGCGCGCGCTCATGCGCTCTTTTTCGCAAGAACGTCTGTCTGCGGGTGTACACGCGAGTGTAACGGAGAGGAAGAGTGTTTGACGAGAATTTCAAGAAAGCCAGCCCCCCTTTAGGTACGAATAACACGCGCACATACACTCTTTCTCTCCGTTTCGCACGCGCAGACACCCGCAGCAGACGTTCTCTCTCGCGAAAAAGCCAAAGGAAAGGCTGGCCTCCCTCGCTAGCTCGCTATGCGCGCGCTCATGCGCTCTTTTTCGCAAGAACGTCTGTCTGCGGGTGTGCACGAGTGAAACGGAGTGAAAGAGTGTATGTGCGCGTATTTTTCGTACCTAAAGGGAGGCTGATTTTCTTAAAATTCTCATCACACACTCCTCCCCTCCGTTTCAAACGTGCACACATCTGCAGACAGACGTTCTCTCTCGCGAAAAAGCCAAAGGAAAGGCCGGCCTCCCTCTCTAGCTCGCTATGCATGCGCTCGTGCGCTTTTTTCCGCAAGAACGTTTGTCTGCGGGTGTACACGCGAGTGTAATGGAGAGGAAGAGTGTGTGACGAGAATTTCAAGAAAGCCAGCCCCCCTTTAGGTACGAATAACACGCGCACATACACTCTTTCTCTCCGTTTCGCACGCGCAGACACTCGCAGATTTTTGGGACAAAAAGAGTCCGATTCTCTGTAGATGTCCTCAAATATTTACATTTATATAAGTTATTAACAACCGTGCGAACAACTTTACTATAATCTCATTGCATTCTCAATTTCTTTGTAGATGGATAAGTTTGGATGCTGAAGAATTGGAAGATTTCCCTCAGTTGAGAATGGAATTCTTGCGAGACCTAACAGTTGGGATTTTTCAAATCGAGCTTGCACCCTCATATGTGCATGATAATTTGCAGAGGGATGATAATGATGTGTTTGAAGTCGAAATGTTGCAAAACGAAAACCGGTTACCTGAACCAGGGGTTTTACGAACGCACGATTTCGTACGCACCAAATGCAAATTTTGACAACCGGGCCATTCGAGGCTACTATTGTACATGCCGATCGGGCGCTCGTACATTAGGTACTTGCGTGCACATTACCAGTGCTTTATGGTATCTTGGATGGGCGAGACATCAAGAGAATGTGCGCTATCCATCGAATATTTTATTAAACGGAATCTGTGATGCAGGAAATAGACCGGAGCCACGTAATTTGGCGTAATTTTACGTATAATTTACATTTGGGATTGTTACTTCAATGTTGTTACGGAAAAAGGCTTAATTATGTATAATCCCATTATGTTATATTTATTGTAAATAAGTATGATTGAACAGAGGCGCTGAAAAAGATTTAAAAGAATATTGTCTGAAATGTGTATTAAAGTATTAGATTTATAAGTATTTATAGTAAATAGTTAATCCGGGAGTCCTGCAATTTTGTTGGCCACTTTCTTCTAGACTTAGTTTTATTGTCGAAATATGTTAGTCATAACCTACTGAAAGTAACCCTAAATTTTCGACTTCGAACCTGATCGGGAACATTTTTATTATTGCAAAATAAACTTCAAAAAAGCACTTTTTTCAGTTTTTCGCGAATAATTCTTTTGCCACTCATTTTATGCAAAAAAAGCTAGGGGTAAAAGTTCTTCAGAATTGAATTTCCGATAAGAAACATATTTTCCCGAATGCGAAATTAATTTTTTTCATCGATAAATTGTTTCGATTTTTGGTATTGTCACAGTTATTCCAAAAAAAGATTATTGACATCGGATAAGTTCTCAAATATGACATTTAGTATTTACAACGTAATAATCGGTATCCGATCTCGATATTTTAAAATGGCGTCTTATTGCAAAATTATTTACCCTAAAATTTCAAATTCATTTCCAAATTGCCCATGGAACGATAACCGGATCCAACCACCTTTAATCGACAGCTTATGATATACTTAATAAACGCTAAAAAGGACTTTTTAAAAAATCAATATTTAACAACATTTTTAACAATAAATAGTTTTTATTTTCGCCAATTTTTAAGTTAGAGAAACGCGATAAAATACATCTTAAAGTACGCAAAAAACCATGAATTTTCATATAAATTATGTCAAGATCGGACCAATAGGAACCGAAATACGAATTTTTTTTCAATCGATGATTGTGCCGAAACTACTTGATATTTTTTGTTGAAATTCAGCACAGTACTTGTTTAAATGATACTTTGAATGATGACATGTTACCCGATAGCTCTAGATGCCTTAGTTCGTTTAAAACGGCTGACGAATAATGGGAATTCAGCGCGCGCGGCCGCGCGACTCTCCGGCCGGGCGGCGCGGTGGCGGGGGGACCGCCGCGCGGCGGCGGCGGACAAGATTCGTACACTTTAGTTGTTAATTGATTATCTCGGCAACTAAAGCTGATATTGAAATAAATTTTCTTTTTATTTAACGTGTTTTTTCCTCAGCTTTAACGCCACGTGAACTAAATTGTCATCAGTGCCATGCGAACACCCGAAACTGCCATGTTTTCTAAAAAAAATCCTTTTTCTGCTGCATGCACAACATTTACACAACCTTCATATACATATATTGAGCAAATAATTATTTTCATGTTTGTATGTTCATGATATATGTGTGTAAAAGTTGTTTAAATAGCAGAAAAATGATTTCAGAAATCATATCAGAAAGATATATTTCTGATATCAGAAGAATATCAGAAATATTTGATGGAGATAGTGGAGAGCTCTGTAAAAAAAATATTTAATATCGAATATTTTATCGAATATAAACTTGCCGTGCTTAGAGCTGTCATTGGCTCTTACAGTGCCATACGCTGAGTTGTGATTGGTTCTTGCAGAGCTCTGCTCTGAGCTGTGATATGCTCATTCCATTTGATGGTTTTAAAAATTTTATCAAATCAAAAATCCCTTGAATATATAGAGAGAACGAGTATCAAAAAAGTACATGCACGTGCTGGATGTGTTTTGCAGGACGCTGAGTGATTGCTAGCCGTTTGCGAGGGAGATCGTGAGCTGCCGCGAAGTCGCTGCGCTTCGACGGACTGTCGGCGGGAAAGGTTACAGGTCGCTCATGAAGATACGTACTGGCTGCAGGTGGGGTTGCAAAGCCCTGCGTTAACACGAGCTATCTGTGTCCGCTTAAGAGGTGCTAGTTTTTAGACGGGGCGGCCTATTCGCAGAGGGGCGAGGCGCTGCTTTCGACGTAGGCCGTCGAGGATGGAAAATAGGAGTTGGCAAATTTTCTCTAGAGCACACTTACCCGGCCTATTTTTTTTTTTAGTTTCTGTGACTTCTCTGAGGGAGAAACCGTACGTGTTATTAAAAAATCTGTTACCATGCGGCTGTGCGGGCGAAAAAATGCAAAAATGTTCATACATTTACTTTAGCATTTTTACTATAAACCGTATTATTTTCATATTGCAAGCCCTATTAGAACCGCATAACTTGTCATAGATGTGATCTCTTTTTCAAATCCTCTTATAACTCAGTTTTAATGCTTAATAGCTTAAATTAAAACTCTTGTTCTCTACTTTTTTACTGGTAAGTCTATATTATTGTAGTGAGCTATATATTCTATATATAGCTCTATAAATGTTTTCAAAGAACCAATCTTATTGAGAGCATATATATGCTCACTATATACAAAATAAAAATTTGGACATGAAAACCAAAAAGTCTAGGTAAAGAGCTTTAATTTAAGCTATTAAACGCCAAAATTGAATCACTGGATCAAAAGTTTCGAGCATTTGAAAAAGGCGATTTCGACCAAATAGCTCGATTTTTCATAAAAATGAGAGATTTTTTCCTTTTTACAAATCCGCCTCAATTCTTTGTAGAGCGATTTGTAGCGATATCTACATTATTTTCTTCCGTAACTTGGGTTAGCTCTGCTCGGCTTTACTTTCAAAAAGAAGATGGTGTCACAAGTTTTTCTCATTTTTCGCAGAAAGAAGGACCCTGTTTCCCCGAAATCGCCAGTTGTAGAAGAGTCACCGGAGCTTTCGATGCAACGAAAAAGTTGTGCCTCGATAGTCTCTTTTTTGTAAAAAAGTAAGAATAAATTATAATAGAAACAAATAATATCCAAATAGTTTATTATTAGCATTACATTTCCCATAAGCTACTGAGTTTTCAATTGTAAAAACAAAACGTTCGCGTAATCCAGCAAACATTTCAGCACTCAGAAAAAATTTTTTCATGAATAACTTTTAGGAGAGGGAACGTTGTATCGAAGAAACAGGAAAATCCAGCAACTCATTTCAGCACTCAAAAGAAATTTTTTCGTGAATAACTATTAGGAGAGGGAACGTTGTATCGAAGGAACAGGAAAATCTGGAAAATAAGGAAAATTATTTAAATATTTAGTAAATTGAAAATATAATTAACAAGTAGAAAAGTTTATGAATGATATCAAAAATAAAAATTCTTTAGTTTTTTACTATCTGATTCTGATATCATCTACCATAAATGGTCATTAATAATGACATACCAATGATGAAATGACTTAATTAAATCGCATTATAACAAGCATAGGGTGATCAGAAAAAATCGGAGAGGTGGCCTGAATGAAGGGGAGGGGAGACCGGTTATATGAAGCTGTATACAAGTAGACAGTTTTTTAAGGCCGCACTCCACGCGGGCGAGGAGAAATATTCACCTTCAGGCACACTTTCAGATAGACTTTATTGTACCTCACTAATCGAAGAAAAATCGAAACAAATAAAATTTGAAAAAAAGCACTTCTAGTTATATATATTCTCGCATTTTATCTCACTTTGCTGCCAAATTAATCGTAGATACTGTGTTAGACTGTTTAAAATTCTCGTATTCAGTCATGGAATTTTCACATTGCCAATTGTACAGACTAAACTAGCTTGTTCAATAGTTCAAGTTTATCTCGCATTTTCAGCGAGACTAATAGCAAAGACACAAATGGTCTGTCGGAAAGTCTTGCATTTTATCTCACCATTTTACCTGGTGCGCATCGAGAAGCTACGGAGCACCCCACCTAAAGTGCGTATTTAGTTTACCAGTTCGCACAGATATCTTCTCGGCACCTGGTGCACAAGTTCTGCCGAAAAGCTATGGAGTGCACCACCTGGAGTGCGTAATCGGCGATCCTGTTCACTGAGACACCTTGCTGACTCCTGGTGCACTCATGTTACCGAAAAGCTATGGAGCGCACCACCTGGAGTGCGTAATCGGCGATCCTGTTCACTTAGACACCTTGCTGACTCCTGGTGCACTCATGTTACCGAAAAGTTATGGAGCGCACCACCTGGCGTGCGTACTCGGCGATCCTGTTCACCTAGACACCTTGTGAGTACCTGGTCCACTCATTTTGCCGAAAAACTATGTAACGCACCACCTGGAGTGCGTAATCGGCGACCGTGATCCTCTGGGTACCTTCCCGGCACCTGGTGCACACGTTTTGCCGAAAAACTATGGAGCGCACCACCTGGAGTGTGTAATCCGCGATCCTATTCACCTAGATACTTTCCCGGTCCCTGGTGCACACGTTCTACCGAAAAGCTATGGAGCGCGTAATCGGCGACCGTGATCCTCTGGATACCTTCCGGGCACCTGTTGCACTCATTTTAACGAAAAATTATGGCGCGCACCTCGTGAAGTGCGTAATCGGCGACCCTATTCGCCAAGATATCATGTGCGTATCTTATACTCGGGTTCTGTCGAAAACCTGCGGAGCACACCTCCTCGAGTACATAATCGGCGACTCTGTTTATCTATACACCTTCCCGGTAGCTGTTGTTCGGATTAGCTGAAAATCTACCGAGAGCACCAATTAAACTGTGTAATCGGCGACCCTGTTCCTCTCTCTAGACTCTCTACTCGGTCGTCGGGTATCTTTATCACCTCGTCTCCTCAAGCGGTCGCGGAGCACGAAGAATTACTAAGCGGACCACCTGGACTTCGTCATAGGGAACTCTGGTCGTCTATACGACTTTACCCTGGTAGCGATGTACCGAAAGGAATTCCATTTGTATACTTGGCCGTCCGCAATATTTTTTTCATATTAATAATTCTTATTTACATTATTACCTGGACTCGGTCATCGGTGACCTGGATGACTTGCATCCCAGTCTGGGTTGCAGTGCATATGTGTAATTCTATTATATTGCATTCTGTATCTTTATTTGAAAGCCGCGATATAGATACCTACAGTTATTTGTATTGTGACGGGGATCCCGTCGATGGCTACTCGCCTGGACACGACCCAGTTAAGATAACATACTCTTATACTCGGTGGTGCTTTCAGAGCAGCAAGCATGCAGTCAGCTGTTAAAGCCACAGGACAGCGCGGCGCCGAGAGCAGCACGCCGCCGAGCAGCAGCAGTACGAGAGCGAGAGAGTGGGGGAAACACAGCGCGTAGCAGCGCGCGGCAGCCAAGGCGAGAGAAAGAGAGAGGGACGGACGGCGCAGCGCTGGAGCAACGAGAGCGAGAGAGACAAGAGATACAAGGCATGCGAGCCACGAGGCGTACGCGCGCGAGCGGCGGCCACCATGTTGGCGAGCAATTGAGTGTAGCATGAGTGCGAGAAGGATGGAATAGCGAGAGAATGAATGCGATAGAGACAGACTGAGAGAGAGTGGAGGCAACGCGTATGCGCCGTATGATATTGGGAAAAGGTGGAGGGCTACGGCTCAATCCACAGCGCGCGTGCGAGCAGTAAATGAAAATGTAAACGTGCCGAAGTACGTAACCGTGCGAAAATGTGTAAATATGATTAATAGAGCCAGTCATGCGTGTAAGCGTGTTTCAAAAGTCGCGCGCATTTATAAGAGTTGTAAAAGAGGGCGCGAGAGTGCGATATGATATATGGTACGAAAGGGCGGAAATATGTGATAGGCGCGAGAGAGCGATCTAGCGGAAATGCGTGAGTGCGAGTGAGAGAGCGAGAGACGCCGCGAACCGGCGTAGTTGCCGAACGCGCGAGAGAGTTAGTATGGAACGAGTCTCGAACGAGTATCCAAGGAGTATCGAGTACCACGAGGACCGAGACACCACAAGGAACAAGCTAAGAGAATCTTCCAAGGCGACTACCAGAGCGACCCGAGCATTTCCCTCCGTGTGATAATCCGAGCGAGTATTAGGTTTCTTTCGCGAGCGCTTCCACAGGGCACGAGGCAGCACCAGAACGCGAGGACGTAGGGGAAAAGGAATAGAGACAGGTAGGACCTCCCCGCCGCGAGTCCCTAACCTAAAGCCAGCCCGCGTTATAGACGGTAAGCTCGCCCGAGGACGAGTACGCGTCCGCGAGTAGAAACTATTGATTTGATTCTTATAATAAATTACTAAGTGTTATATTTTACAAGTCGCGTGTCTTTATTTTGCGTATTATTCTCCCTGCACCTCGCCCCCGTGACCTAGAGTATAAAGAGTTCTCAAGGCGGCAGATAAGTGTTAAAGATCGCGAGTTCAAGCGTCCAACAATAATTATTAAATACGAGCTCGCGATAAACCTGCATAGGCGTCATTACGTTGTGCTACGCCTCCCCAGGGACGGAACAAGCATAACGTCACAGTATATATACCTATAGTTATTTGTTTACATAGCTACATATATAGCATTCGATCTCTCTAACCTTAAGCAAAATCGCGATCTTTAATCGTGTTTTTCTCAAAATCTGTCCATTTTTCATCTTTGCCCCCATTATGACTTTTGTTCAGGAAGTCATAATCTATTAAAATATCATACTTTCATTCAATTTCAACGGGGAACCACAAACCCATATGTTCCGTGCGGGGTCCTTTTCCGATTTTGGTTTGTGTTTTGCATGACTGCATATCTTCGGAACGGATACTCAAAATATAGCCGTTCAATTAGTTTTTGGAAAGCTCTCGATCTCAGCTTTTCAAATACGTGTCTCCCGATTCGCTGCGAGGAAGCTGGTTCGAGCAGAAATCGAAAAAAGGTTAATATGCAATTTTTGGTTAATTTTCCGATTTTAGCTAGTTTTGTTCCGGACTCCATATCTTCGGATCGGTCCATCCAAATATAGGCGTTCAATATGTTTTTGGAAAGCTCTCGTTCTCAGCTTTTCAAATATGTGTCTCCCGATTCGCTGCGTGGAAGCTTGTTCGAGCAGAAACCGAAAAAATGTTGATATGCAGTTTTTGGTAATTTAGCGATTTTGGCTAGTGTTTTTCATGACTCCATATCTTCGGGACGGTTCATCCAAATATAGGCGTTCAATATGTTTTTGGAAAGCTCTCAAGCTCAGCTTTTTAAATATGTGGCTCCAGATTCACTGCAAGGAAGCTGGTTCGAGCAGAAATCGAAAAAAGGTTGATATGCAATTTTTTGTAAATTTTCCGATTTTGGCTAGTGATATTTCATGACTCCATATCTTCGGAACGGTTCATCCAAATATAGCCGTTCAATATGTTTTTGGAAAGCTCTCGATCTCAGCTATTCAAATATGTGTCTCCCGATTCGCTGCGAGGAAGTTGGTTCGATCAGAAATTGAAAAAACGTTGATATGCAATTTTTGGTAATTTTCCGATTTTGGCTAGTGTTTTTCATGACTCCATATCTTCGGAACGGTTTATCCAAATATAGCCATTCAATATGTTTTTGGAAAGCTCTCGATCTCAGCTTTTCAAATATGCATCTCCCGATTCGCTGCAAGGAGGCTGGTTCTAGCAGAAATCGAAAAAAGGTCGATATGCAATTTTTCGTAAATTTTCCGATTTTGGCTAGTGTTTTTCATGACTCCATATCTTCGGAACGGTTCATCCAAATATAGCCGTTCAATATGTTTTTGGAAAGCTCTCGATCTCAGCTTTTCAAATACGTGGCTCCAGATTCACTGCGAGGAAACTGGTTCGAGCAGAAATCGAAAAAAGGTTAATATGCAATTTTTGGTTAATTTTCCGATTTTAGCTAGTTTTGTTCCGGACTCCATATCTTCGGATCGGTCCATCCAAATATAGGCGTTCAATATGTTTTTGGAACGCTCTCGTTCTCAGGTTTTCTAATATGTGTCTCCCGATTCGCTGCGTGGAAGCTTGTTCGAGCAGAAACCGAAAAAATGTTGATATGCAGTTTTTGGTAATTTAGCGATTTTGGCTAGTGTTTTTCATGACTGCATATCTTCGGGACGGTTCATCCAAATATAGGCGTTCAATATGTATTTGGAAAGCTCTCAAGTTCAGCTTTTCAAATATGTGGCTCCAGATTCACTGCGAGGAAGCTGGTTCGAGCAGAAATCGAAAAAAGGTTGATATGCAATTTTTTGTAAATTTTCCGGTTTTGGCTAGTGATATTTCATGACTCCATATCTTCGGAACGGTTCATCCAAATATAGCCGTTCAATATGTTTTTGGAAAGCTCTCGATCTCAGCTTTTCAAATATGTGTCTCCAGATTCGCTGCGAGGAAGTTGGTTCGATCAGAAATTGAAAAAAGGTTGATATGCAATTTTTGGTAATTTTCCGATTTTGGCTAGTGTTTTTCATGACTCCATATCTTCGGAACGGTTCATCCAAATATAGCCGTTCAATATGTTTTTGGAAAGCTCTCGATCTCAGCTTTTCAAATATGCATCTACCGATTCGGTGCAAGGAGGCTGGTTCTAGCAGAAATCGAAAAAAGGTCGATATGCAATTTTTCGTAAATTTTCCGATTTTGGCTAGTGTTTTTCATGACTCCATATCTTCGGAACGGTTCATCCAAATATAGCCGTTCAATATGTTTTTGGAAAGCTCTCCATCTCAGCTTTTCAAATATGTGTCTCCCGATTCACTGCGAGGAAGCTTGTTCGAGCAGAAAACGAAAAAAGGTTGATATGCAATTTTTGGTAAATTTTCCGATTTTGGCTAGTGTTTTTCATGACTCCATATCTTCGGGACGGTTCATCCAAATATAGCCGTTCAATATGTTTTTGAAAAGCTCTCGATCTCAGCTTTTCAAATATGCGTCTCCCGATTCGCTGCAAGGAAGCTGGTTCTAGCAGAAATCGAAAAAAGGTCGATATGCAATTTTTCGTAAATATTCCGAATTTGGCTAGTGTTTTTCATGACTCCATATCTTCGGAACGGTTCATCCAAATATAGCCATTCAATATGTTTTTGGAAAGCTCTCGATCTCAGCTTTTCAAATATGCGTCTCCCGATTCGCTGCAAGGAAGCTGGTTCTAGCAGAAATCGAAAAAAGGTCGGTATGCAATTTTTCGTAAAATTTCCGATTTTGGCTAGTGTTTTTCATGACTGCATATCTTCGGGACGGATACTCACAATATAGCCGTTCAATATGTTTTTGGAAAGCTCTCCATCTCAGCTTTTTAAATATGCGTCTCCCGATTCGCTGCGAGGAAGTTGGTTCGATCAGAAATTGAAAAAAGGTTGATATGCAATTTTTGGTAATTTTCCGATTTTGGCTAGTGTTTTTCATGACTCCATATCTTCGGAACGGTTCATCCAAATATAGGCATTCAATATGTTTCTGGAAAGCTCTCCATCTCAGCTTTTCAAATATGTGTCTCCCGATTCGCTGCGAGGAAGCTGGTTCGAGCAGAAATCGGAAAAAGGTTGATATGCAATTCTTGGTAAATTTTCCGATTTTAGCTAGTGTTTTTCATGAATCCATATCTTCGGAACGGTTCATCCAAATATAGCCGTTCAATATGTTATTGGAAAGCTCTCCATCTCAGCTTTTCAAATATGTGTCTCCCGATTCGCTGCGAGGAAGCTTGTTCGAGCAGAAAACGAAAAAAGGTTGATATGCAATTTTTGGTAATTTTCCGATTTTGGCTAGTGTTTTTCATGACTCCATATCTTCGGAACGGTTCATCCAAATATAGCCATTCAATATGTTTTTGGAAAGCTCACGTTCTCAGCTTTTCAAATATGTGTCTCCCGATTCGCTGCGTGGAAGCTTGTTCGAGCAGAAACCGAAAAAATGTTGATATGCAATTTTTGGTAATTTTGCGATTTTGGCTAGTGTTTTTCATGACTCCATATCTTCGGGACGGTTCATCCAAATATAGCCGTTCAATATGTTTCTGAAAAGCTCTCGATCTCAGCTTTTCAAATATGCGTCTCACTAATCGCTGCAAGGAAGCTGGTTCTAGCAGAAATCGAAAAAAGGTCGATATGCAATTTTTCGTAAATTTTCCGATTTTGGCTAGTGTTTTTCATGACTCCATATCTTCGGAACGGATACTCAAAATATAGCCGTTCAATATGTTTTTGGATAGCTCTCCATCTCAGCTTTTCAAATATGTGTCTCCCGATTCGCTGCGAGGAAACTTGTTCGAGCAGAAAACGAAAAAAGGTTGATATGCAATTTTGGTAAATTTTCCGATTTTGGCTAGTGTTTTTCATGACTCCATATCTTCGGAACGGTTTATCCAAATATAGCCATTCAAATATGTTTTTGGAAAGCTCTCGATCTCAGCTTTTCAAATATATGTCTCCCGATTCGCTGCGAGGAAGCTTGTTCGAGCAGAAAACGAAAAATGGTTGATATGCAATTTTTCGTAAATTTTCCGAATTTGGCTAGTGTTTTTCATGACTCCATATCTTCGGAACGGTTCATCCAAATATAGCCATTCAATATGTTTTTGGAAAGCTCTCGATGTCAGCTTTTCAAATATGCATCTCCCGATTCGCTGCAAGGAAGCTGGTTCTAGCAGAAATCGAAAAAAGGTCGATATGTAATTTTTCGTAAATTTTCCGATTTTGGCTAGTGTTTTTCATGACTCCATATCTTCGGAACGGTTCATCCAATTATAGCCGTTCAATATGTTTTTGGAAAGCTCTCGATCTCAGCTTTTCAAATACGTGGCTCCAGATTCACTGCGAGGAAACTGGTTTGAGCAGAAATCGAAAAAAGGTTAATATGCAATTTTTGGTTATTTTTCCGATTTTAGCTAGTTTTGTTCCGGACTCCATATCTTCGGATCGGTCCATCCAAATATAGGCGTTCAATATGTTTTTGGAAAGCTCACGTTCTCAGCTTTTCAAATATGTGTCTCCCGATTCGCTGCAAGGAAGCTGGTTCTAGCAGAAATCGAAAAAAGGTCGGTATGCAATTTTTCGTAAAATTTCCGATTTTGTCTAGTGTTTTTCATGACTGCATATCTTAGGGACGGATACTCAAAATATAGCCGTTCAATATGTTTTTGGAAAGCTCTCCATCTCAGCTTTTTAAATATGCGTCTCCCGATTCGCTGCGAGGAAGTTGGTTCGATCAGAAATTGAAAAAAGGTTGATATGCAATTTTTGGTAATTTTCCGATTTTGGCTAGTGTTTTTCATGACTCCATATCTTCGGAACGGTTTATCCAAATATAGCCATTCAATATGTTTTTGGAAAGCTCTCGATCTCAACTTTTCAAATATGCATCTCCAGATTCGCTGCAAGGAGGCTGGTTCTAGCAGAAATCGAAAGAAGGTCGATATGCAATTTTTCGTAAATTTTCCGATTTTGGCTAGTGTTTTTCATGACTCCATATCTTCGGAACGGTTCATCCAAATATAGCCGTTCAATATGTTTTTGGAAAGCTCTCCATCTCAGCTTTTCAAATACGTGGCTCCAGATTCACTGCGAGGAAACTGGTTCGAGCAGAAATCGAAAAAAGGTTAATATGAAATTTTTGGTTAATTTTCCGATTTTAGCTAGTTTTGTTCCGGACTCCATATCTTCGGATCGGTCCATCCAAATATAGGCGTTCAATATGTTTTTGGAAAGCTCACGTTCTCAGCTTTTCAAATATGTGTCTCCCGATTCGCTGCGTGGAAGCTTGTTCGAGCAGAAACCGAAAAAATGTTGATATGCAATTTTTGGTAATTTTGCGATTTTGGCTAGTGTTTTTCATGACTCCATATCTTCGGGACGGTTCATCCAAATATAGCCGTTCAATATGTTTTTGAAAAGCTCTCGATCTCAGCTTTTCAAATATGCGTCTCCCGAATCGCTGCAAGGAAGCTGGATCTAGCAGAAATTGAAAAAAGGTCTATATGCAATTTTTCGTAAATTTTCCGAATTTGGCTAGTGTTTTTCATGACTCCATATCTTCGGAACGGTTCATCCAAATATAGCCATTCAATATGTTTTTGGAAAGCTCTCGATCTCAGCTTTTCAAATATGCATCTCCCGATTCGCTGCAAGGAAGCTGGTTCTAGCAGAAATCGAAAAAAGGTCGGTATGCAATTTTTCGTAAAATTTCCGATTTTGGCTAGTGTTTTTCATGACTCCATATCTTCGGAACGGATACTCAAAATATAGCCGTTCAATATGTTTTTGGATAGCTCTCCATCTCAGCTTTTCAAATATGTGTCTCCCGATTCGCTGCGAGGAAGCTTGTTCGAGCAGAAAACGAAAAAAGGTTGATATGCAATTTTTGGTAAATTTTCCGATTTTGGCTAGTGTTTTTCATGACTCCATATCTTCGGAACGGTTTATCCAAATATAGCCATTCAATATGTTTTTGGAAAGCTCTCGATCTCAGCTTTTCAAATATGCGTCTCCCGATTCGCTGCAAGGAAGCTGGTTCTAGCAGAAATCGAAAAAAGGTCGATATGCAATTTTTCGTAAATTTTCCGAATTTGGCTAGTGTTTTTCATGACTCCATATCTTCGGAACGGTTCATCCAAATATAGCCATTCAATATGTTTTTGGAAAGCTCTCGATCTCAGCTTTTCAAATATGCATCTCCCGATTCGCTGCAAGGAAGCTGGTTCTAGCAGAAATCGAAAAAAGGTCGGTATGCAATTTTTCGTAAAATTTCCGATTTTGGCTAGTGTTTTTCATGACTGCATATCTTCGGGACGGATACTCAAAATATAGCCGTTCAATATGTTTTTGGAAAGCTCTCCATCTCAGCTTTTTAAATATGCGTCTCCCGATTCGCTGCGAGGAAGTTGGTTCGATCAGAAATTGAAAAAAGGTTGATATGCAATTTTTGGTAAATTTTCCGATTTTAGCTAGTGTTTTTCATGACTCCATATCTTCGGAACGGTTCATCCAAATATAGCGTTCAATATGTTTTTGGAAAGCTCTCGATCTCAGCTTTTCAAATATGTGTCTCCCGATTCGCTGCGAGGAAGCTGGTTCGAGCAGAAATCGAAAAAAGGTTGATATGCAATTTTTGGTAAATTTTACGAATTTAGCTAGTTTTTTTCCGGACTCCATATCTTCGGAACGGTTCATCCAAATATAGGCATTCAATATGTTTTTGGAAAGCTCTCGATCTCAGCTTTTCAAATATGTGTCTCCCGATTCGCTGCGAGGAAGCTGGTTCGAGCAGAAATCGAAAAAAGGTTGATATGCAATTTTTGGTAAATTTTCCGATTTTAGCTAGTGTTTTTCATGACTCCATATCTTCGGAACGGTTCATCCAAATATAGCCATTCAATATGTTTTGGAAAGCTCTCGATCTCAGCTTTTCAAATATGTGTCTCCCGATTCGCTGCGAGGAAGCTGGTTCGAGCAGAAATCGAAAAAAGGTTGATATGCAATTTTTGGTAATTTTCCGATTTTGCTAGTGTTTTTCATGACTCCATATCTTCGGAACGGTTCATCCAAATATAGGCCGTTCAATATGTTTTTGGAAAGCTCTCGATCTCAGCTTTTCAAATATGTGTCTCCCGATTCGCTGCGAGGAAGCTGGTTCGAGCAGAAATCGAAAAAAGGTTGATATGCAATTTTCGCAAATTTTCCGATTTTGGCTAGTGTTTTTCATGACTCCATATCTTCGGAACGGTTCATCCAAATATAGCCGTTCAATATGTTTTTGGAAAGCTCTCGATCTCAGCTTTTCAAATATGTGTCTCCCGATTCGCTGCGAGGAAGCTGGTTCGAGCAGAAATCGAAAAAAGGTTGATATGCAATTTTTGGTAAATTTTCCGATTTTAGCTAGTTTTTTCATGACTCCATATCTTCGGAACGGTTCATCCAAATATAGGCGTTCAATATGTTTTTTGGAAAGCTCTCGATCTCAGCTTTTCAAATATGTGTCTCCCGATTCGCTGCGAGGAAGTTGGTTCGAGCAGAAATCGAAAAAAGGTTGATATGCAATTTTTGGTAATTTTACGATTTTAGCTAGTTTTTTTCCGTACTCCATATCTTCGGAACGGTTCATCCAAATATAGGCGTTCAATATGTTTTTGGAAAGCTCTCGATCTCAGCTTTTCAAATATGTGTCTCCCGATTCGCTGCGAGGAAGCTGGTTCGAGCAGAAATCGAAAAAATGTTGATGTGCAATTTCTGGGAAATTTTCCGAAATTGGCTAGTTTTTTTTCCGGACTCCATATCTTCGGAACGGTTCATCCAAATATAGCCGTTCAATATGTTTTTGGAAAGCTCTCGATCTCAGCTTTTCAAATATGTGTCTCCCGAGTTCGCTGCGAGGAAGTTGGTTCGAGCAGAAATCGAAAAAAGGTTGATATGCAATTTTTGGTAAATTTTCCGAATTTAGCTAGTTTTTTTCCGGACTCCATATCTTCGGAACGGTTCATCCAAATATAGGCAGTTCAATATGTTTTTGGAAAGCTCTCGATCTCAGCTTTTCAAATATGTGTCTCCCGATTCGCTGCGAGGAAGCTGGTTCGAGCAGAAATCGAAAAAAGGTTGATATGCAATTCTTGGTAAATTTTCCGATTTTAGCTAGTGTTTTTCATGACTCCATATCTTCGGAACGGTTCATCCAAATATAGGCGTTCAATATGTTTTTGGAAAGCTCTCGATCTCAGCTTTTCAAATATGTGTCTCCCGATTCGCTGCGAGGAAGCTGGTTCGAGCAGAAATCGAAAAAAGGTTGATATGCAATTTTTGGTAAATTTTACGAATTTAGCTAGTTTTTTTCCGGACTCCATATCTTCGGAACGGTTCATCCAAATATAGGCATTCAATATGTTTTTGGAAAGCTCTCGATCTCAGCTTTTCAAATATGTGTCTCCCGATTCGCTGCGAGGAAGCTGGTTCGAGCAGAAATCGAAAAAAGGTTGATATGCAATTTTTGGTAAATTTTCCGATTTTAGCTAGTGTTTTTCATGACTCCATATCTTCGGAACGGTTCATCCAAATATAGGCGTTCAATATGTTTTTGGAAAGCTCTCGATCTCAGCTTTTCAAATATGTGTCTCCCGATTCGCTGCGAGGAAGCTGGTTCGAGCAGAAATCGAAAAAAGGTTGTTATGCAATTTTGGTAAATTTTCCGAATTTAGCTAGTTTTTTCCGGACTCCATATCTTCGGAACGGTTCATCCAAATATAGCCGTTCAATATGTTTTTGGAAAGCTCTCGATCTCAGCTTTTCAAATATGTGTCTCCCGATTCGCTGCGAGGAAGCTGGTTCGAGCAGAAATCGAAAAAAGGTTGATATGCAATTTTTGGTAATTTTACGATTTTAGCTAGTTTTTTTCCGGACTCCATATCTTCGGAACGGTTCATCCAAATATAGGCGTTCAATATGTTTTTGGAAAGCTCTCGATCTCAGCTTTTCAAATATGTGTCTCCCGATTCGCTGCGAGGAAGCTGGTTCGAGCAGAAATCGAAAAAAGGTTGATATGCAATTTTTGGTAAATTTTACGAAATTACCTAGTTTTCCTCCGGACTCCATATCTTCGGAACGGTTCATCCAAATATAGCCGTTCAATATGTTTCTGGAAAGCTCT
>JACCIB010001303.1:0-40814 GCA_018906965.1 Philotrypesis tridentata | reverse complement strand
TGCTCTAAGTGCTCCCGTTGCTTTGGGGGTGAAAAGCCGTGGTCTGTATTTGTTTAATTCTGAAACGCTTCGCGACCCGTTCATTAATTACTCAGAAATTTGTGCCTTGATCGGTTAGGATGGCTCTAGGCGCCCCCGAATACGCATATAACTTTTCGTATTAGTGCATCTGCAACCGTACTCGCTAACATGTTTGGTATCGGTTCCGCGACTGCAAACTTCGTTAAATTATCTTGAAATGTTATCAAATATTCGTTTCTCCTCGCTCAGTAACTGGGAGAGGACCCACGATGTCCATGGCTAACTTGTCCATGCTCATTACCGGGGTGTCCGTAATTATCATAGGTAACTTGGTTTTTACCCGCACCAATTTCTTTAATTGACAATCAAGGCATTTTCTTATATAGTTTTGCACGTCCTCTTTCAAATTTTCCCAAAAGAATTTTTGCTTAATTCTTTTGTAAGTTTTCGTGACTCCTCTATGCCCTCCTACGATCGAGGCATGGGCGGCTTGAATTATGTTTTCGCGATCCGTCTCGAGCGCGTATTTAATTACTCCCAAACAGACAATTAGTTTGACTCGCGCTTCTTCAAAAACTTTTCTTAATCGTTTAAATACGTCATGCCATTCCACTCCTTCTATGTGCTCCGTTTTCGCGATGCTGACCGAACCTATGTTTACGTCCCTCAAGAAATGCACCAGATTCTCGCATAAAGTATCCACGTTCTGTAATATTTTCGTCGGTCCGACAATACTTTGATCTCGAATAGGAAGTCCAATATGCAATTTCTTATTTGACTTTATTGAAGTAGGGTGGGCTACTTGCAAGTGCAAAAACATTGGTAATTTCCCTTTCATTTGCAACTGTCGAGCTCCGTCATCGCAAGGTTCTCTCGTTGTGTTAATAAAATACAGATAATTATCCTTTCGCATGAACATTTGTTCTCTGCATTGAATTATTGCATCAGTTTCCGCGATATCATTACTATACTCGATATTCGATTCTTCCGTTACATCGGGTACTTCTTCGTTTTCCACGGGATTTTCAGGCGACGTCTTTTCATCCGAATCAATAATCGTGTCCCCATTTCGTTTACTACTCTGTTCGTTAGCCCGCTCTACCGCGCTCGTTCCCGTTTGCTTCTCTCCGGTGGGTGTAGTCGGTACACTTATTTCTTCATTGTTATTACCCTCGTTGTGAACGTATCCCCCCGTTTCAATTTCCCGACTCTCGGCGTTGTCGTTACTTGTTCCCACTACGCCCTGATCCGCTGTGTGATCGCTTTTCATAGCCCGAACCTTTCGCGCTCCCTTCGCTTTTCTTTCTCGCGGCGCAAGTGCTGCAATTGCGTCTGCATATCGATCGTTCGGTTTCCTCCCTCGTTGAGCCCGCGTAGTCATAGTATGGCACGACGTTAAATGTTTACCGGTAGTAATGTTTGACTCTAATTCTCCTTCTCCGCGTTGTGCTTCCACGGCGTCGTTTGAGTTGTCGCGGATGACCTCCTGCATGTTTATTACCTTGTCCCGAAAATCTTTCGGCTCCCCTTCTTCGCTTGATTCATCCGTTACTGCGACCAACACTTGCTCTATCGAATTTCTCGAGAGCGCATCGGCTATATTCGTTTTCCCGGGCTTATACACTACGTCAAACTCAAATTCAGCTAACAGTAGTCTCCAACGGTTTACTCGCGAATTCGGATCTTTGTGTGAGCGCAGCCACTGCAGGGCTAAATGATCCGTTATCAATTCAAATTTTCTACCGAACAAATACGGTCGGAAATGCTTAATTGCACAAACGAGGGCATTCGCTTCCTTATTATACGTGTCGTATTTTCGTTCCGCCTCTGAAAGCGTACGCGACATATACGCAACAGGGTGCTCCTTCCCAGGCTCGCCGTTCGATAATACCGCGCCGATGGCGTATCCCGAACTGTCCGTGACTAAAACGAAAGGTTTTGTAAAATCGGGGAAGGCCAATATAGGGTCCTTGCACAATTTGTCGCGTAAAATTTCGAATGCTTCTTGCGCGCTCTTCGTCCAACTGAATTCTGCGTTACCTTTAAGCATTTCTGTTAACGGCAGCGCAATTTCGGCGAATTTGTCAATGAATCTGCGATAATAACCGACAAACCCCAGAAATTGTTTGATATTTTTCTTTGTTCGCGGCGGAGGGTAGCGTTTTACTGCTTCGATCTTTCTTGGATCTGGTTGAACACCTTCGCGTGATATAATGTGCCCTAAGTACGCGACCTTGTCTTTGAGAAATTCGCATTTATCTGCTTGGAGTTTGAGGACGTTAGTTCGTAATCTTTCGAACAAATGTCTCATCCTCAATAAATGTTGATCGAAAGAATCAGAATGAATAATAATATCATCCATATATATAAATAATTCCGTTCCTGCCAATCCAGCAAGCGCGATTGCAAGAGCTCGCGAAAACGTGGCTGGCATTGTCCGCAGCCCGAAACTTCCGCGTGTGTAGTGGTATAATCCACTATATGTCGCGAAGGCGGTTTTGTGTCTATACTCTTCCGCTATCTCGATTTGATGATAACCTGCCTTTAAATCGAATACCGAAAAGTACCTAGCTCCACCTAACTGGTCTAAAATGTCAAGTATATTTTGCAACGGGTATTGATCGTTCAACGTCTTCGCATTTAATTTTGTATAGTCAATTACTAATCTATGTTTAATCTCTCCTTTCGAGTTAGGTTTCTTTGGAACCAGAAAACACGGGCTACAATACGAGGACGTTGACTTCTCAAGTATTCCCTGCTCGAGCAATTCCTTGATCTGCCTCTCTTGTTCCTCTCTCTCTTCGGGAGAGCGTCGGTACGGTTTCGTCGAGACCGGTATTTCATCGGTTGTAGGGATAGTGAGTTTAAGTATTGGCGTTTTTGTTAACTTTTCACCCTCTAGGTGAAATACATCGTTGAATTCACTAACCAATTCGAGCACTTTACTTTTCTGTTCGACCGAAATATGGTCTATATTCAATTGCGCCAGTACTTCCTTCTCTCTCTCCCTATCACTCGCACAGAGCATGCATCTTCTTGCCTTTCTTATTTTGATTTCGCATAAATATTTCCTTACAACTTCGCTAGTTCTCTTTAATTTACGGTAAAATCTTTTGCCTTTGAATACCCCTTCCTCTATAATTTGAGTCACGCTATTAAGTGCTTGATATGCTTCGTTTGCCACGGGGCTCTCTTCGATATTGATTTGCTCGCTGACGTTGCGCACGTAGTCATGAAGTACGTATATTACCTCTTCTATGCGCGTCTCACGTTTCGCGATTTCTCCAATGATTTTCAGCAAGTTTTCGATTTTATGTACTTTGGAACGTTCTGTTTCTTTTGAAATTGCTTTATTTATTTCTGCATGCTGAAGGCATTGCTCTGTCCTCTCTGAGGGTTTTTGAGAATTGTCACTTGTGCATGAAACAGTGCTTGAAATATTTTCGTTATTCATGATTTGGATCTCCGGAGATATGATTGAGTCTGCATGCAGTATTTTAATTTCTGGACTCGAGTTTGACAAAGAATTTTGTGATAGCTTTTGATGTGTTTTTTGATATTGATTCATTTGTATGCTTTCAGGTTTTTGTTTTCTCTCTTGTTTTATTACAGAGATTTCCTTTGATTTTTCATTAGAATATTGCGCAATATTTTGATTTGTTTTTGTCAAGAATTTATTTGAAATTTTATTTTGATTCTCTATTCTGACTTCTTGTATTTTACTTTGATCTTGTTTTTGATTTTGATTTTGATTTTGATTTTGATTCTGATTTTGACTTGGCTTAATGAACTGATTTTGCATTGATTTTGCTGTGATATTCTGGAAATGATTTTCTTGATTTTGATTTTGAATTTGTTTGTTCATCATGATTTGCATTATTTGTCGATTTTGATTTTGCTTTGATTTGGTGAATTGACTCTGTTTCATGCTTAAGTTCAAGATACTACTCGAATCTTTTGAATTATTGACTTGCACATTGGTTATTTGTTGTTTGCATTGCTCTGGATTTCGTATCGTATCAATCCTGTTTCGGTTTATGCAATTACGCTCCTCCGCGTTGCATGAGGGGTATTTGTTAATTCGATCGTTTCGTATTACGTTTGTCGCATTTGATTTCAACCCGTCAGGATCACTATCCCTCTCCGAGGGCTGGACTTTCCGCCTTGCGTCAGGCGCCATTTTTGTCGCGTCCCTCTCTATATAACAACGCCCGTCTGGATTTCTAGCGTCGCGTGAGGAATGCCTCCCTAGCTGCGCATCCTGTGCCGAGTTCGCCATATATCGACCCGTGTGGCCACGCCCTTTCGGGTTATCTGCGTGGGATAAGGATTGACTCTCGGGTTTCGCGTCTTGCGCACCTTGCGTCGCGTCTTGGTCGGTGCAGCCGTCTCCGTCTGAGTTATTGATGTCTCGATAGGAACGTGTACCGAGATGTGCGTCTTGCCCGAAATCAATAGCGTCTAGACATACGCGACCACGCCCGTCTGGGTTGCGACTTGCCAGATTTCTTTCGAACTTTCCAGAGCCCGATTCTTTCGTTTTTACATTGTTTTTTTGTTTTCGCGTTTTGGAAGGTAGGGCACCCGTCTGGTCATTTGTTTGACACTTTTTCTCCGGTGTTACCCGCAGAAAATTTTCTATTGACTTACCTTCGTAATCTCGTGTTATGAAAGGAATAGAAATTTCGTGCACTTGCAAACATGAATGTTTATAATCAATATTAGCTTTAGTTTGTATAAAAAAATCACTACCAAGCAATCCCTCTTCTTTTATGGGGAATTCATTTGTAACCAACTGAAATTCGATTTTGAAATGCGTAAAATACATTGTTATTGCTCCAAGCATTTGAGTCAACTCCTCCGTAATTCCTCTGAGGTTCAGTATGTTATTTTTATTGATTGCATGACTAAAGTCACATTCTTTAATTTTCAATAAATTTGGTCCCGCACCGGAATCCAATATTAATCTCATATGATTATTAGTAAACGGATTGCTTAACTCAATTGCTGGAGATTTGGTACAAAGGGTGATTTTTATCTCCCTTACTTGTACTGTTGGTTCAACATAGGTTGATTTGGGTTTGGGTGCGGTCTCAGCGTGGTCTCTCATCCCGCTCCCTGATACGATTGACCCGGGGCATTTCCCTGTTGTTCGCGTTTTTTATTATTAAACTCCCGTTTGCGACATTGTTCAATCTTATGTCCCATTTTTTTGCAATATCGGCAAACTGGCTTCTCCTCATTTTGGTTTTCGGTGTTCGCAAATGTTACGCGTTGCCTGTACACGCGGGCGGCTTATTTTGCCACGGTGTTTACCTCCGCGCTCGGTCGGCCCCGCCCTTGCGTTCTCAACTGCGCCATTTTGTTCTCTTTTTACCGTGTTTGATTGCATTTTCTCTCTATGCCAACAATTTTGAGCAGTATGTCCGACTTTTTGACAAATTTGGCATTTTTCTAGCGTTCGACCCGCGATCATCCGTATTTGTGCCGTGCTACCTTCTTTTTGTTCTTGATAACACGCGAATTCCCTTTCGACTTCTATGGCCGCAATTATCGCGTCGTTTACGTCAGAAAAATTGCCAAGCCGCGTGCTTATGGTCCAATCTAATCCTTTTTTGAAATAATATACCATCTTTCTCTTTAACTCATTTTCGAATTGTGCCGAGCTCCTTCTCTCCATATTCGCCGCTGCCCGGATATTAACGTCTAGGACTCGAATTCTATTTGAATACGTTACTACTTTTTCATTTTTACCTTGTCTTACTCTTGCGAGTTCACCGAGTAATTCGTCCGTCGATTTTCCCGATCCGAAGGTGGACTCAAAATGCTTGCTTATTTCTTTCACTGACGTAAACACTTTATTAATAGTGGAATAGTACGCGTCGCCATCGAGCTTAGAATATATGTTCTTTGCCAATTCGGCTTCTCCTTCGCGTGTCAACGTGTTTGCTGCCTGCTGCAATCTCAATACGAATACATGCACCGGCTTTTTTTTCCGTCAAATCTCGGTAGATCTCGCATCACTTTTTCCGCGGCTTTACTGTGCAAAATGCTGACCGATGCTGAATTGTACAGGTCCGTTATGTTGCGTCTCGGGTCTGTCATGTTAGGTGTGCTTGTATACGGCATTTTTCTCGTTGGTGTACTGCTATGGTGTATATTGTTACTAAATGGCGTGTTATTGCACTGCGGTATGTGTTCATGTGGAATGGTACCTGTAGGATGTGTATTTCTGATTGGAAAAATGCTACTTGCAATAGGTGCGTTTGTGTTGAGTGTGTAGTTACTACGTGGCGTATAATATTGCGTGTTAGACATTTGACTGTTGTGAAATACTGCGGTCGGATTTTGTATTGTGCTGGCATAATAAGGTGCACTATACGTGGGCAACGCGTTACTGTTGAGAGATGTGTTGTAACCCGAAAGTGTATTTTTGGTAATAGGTGTATTGTAGTTAGTCAAAGTGATAATTGGTTGAGTTTTGTCGTTAAATTGCGTGTTAATGGCGGGAGTTGTTTTCTCATCGTATTTTGTAAAAGTCGGCGTTTCACTGAATTGCACGTTTCTTTCGTTTTGTAAGGGCATCGCGTAATCCTCTTTTTGTTCTTCAAGCGAGTTCGTTACGTTTACCGTCTCGTCGTCCGTTATTTCATGCGCGTACCGCAAATCGGCAAATATTGTGGGGTCTACTTTGTCGTTTCCTCCCAGGTAAAGAATCAGTGGACTGGGGTCGGTTTTTCGAACTATAAACTCCGATATTAAATTCACAACTGCATTACTTTTTGCTATTCTTTCTAAATCTTCCTTCCGGACTGTGCTTTTTAATACCTCCGCTATTGAATTTAGTAACTCTCGTGATTCTTTTGATACCGAGTCTGTCTCTGTTTCTAGTAAGTGTCGGTAATAACCGATGAAATCGTGAATCGACCAGTCGCTTCCATCTAGTTCGTCACTAATTGCCTCAAACTGTTGCTTAAATATCGCTAGTGCTGCGGTGTCTCTCTTGCATTCCGCCATTATATTCACCCTTTTGCTTGCAAAAACCACGACCGGAGAAAGGGGCCCCCAATTTCTGTAACGTCCCGGGTAGCGTACAGATTACGATCACTTGGACTAGAAATATATTTACTTAATAACCGGAGTAACGTGACCTTTTATTCAGCACGGACCGCGTCAATCGGCCCGTCATGGGAAAAGGTAGCAAAGCGGCGAACAGCGGGGCAGGGAGATCAAGCGTACAGCTACGGGGTCTAGCTCCTAGGCAAGGTTAAAGTCCTACTTGTTGCTTACAGCATGCTCGGGTCCAATAGAGTATGATCACTTACCTTGTGTCGAGTCAGCGAGACGGCTTGGTGGCTGGCCTGAGCTCGTGCGTCAGTCAGATCCCCTCGATTGATGTCAGTTCTCCCCTCGGTGATTGCGCTCGTCGCGTTTCGGGTTTGCGCGGGAGAAATGAATTATTACTCGGTTTGAATTTACTTCAAAGGCAAACGTGTTTATTCAGTACAATTACAGTAGAAGACGTTCTCCCAGGAGACGATAGGAATAGTTAACATAAGCACTTCCACAATTGTAGAAACTTTCTTGCGTGGAAGATTGAATAAAATCGTAACACTCAACCAACTTGTCACATCACAAGAAAATTATATAAACAGGAAATTCTGTATAAATTTTCTTTGATTCTTGAACCATAAAAATACAACACTTTCACTAGCTTCTCATCAGGATCCCTTTCCACGAATAGCCTGAGAGTCTACCTCCCAGGAGCCGATAGGAAAAGTTATGAATTATTCATATACACTTAAACAACTTAGAAACTTTCATGCATGAGCGATGCATATTCTTGACACTTCACTAGCTTCTCACAATACAAGACAATTTTTTCCTTATATAAACTGAATATTCTCTGAACCAAGAAAATAAAACACTTTTACTATCTATTCATAAGAATTCTTTTCGACGTACAGCCTCAGAGTCTATCTCCCAGGAGACGATAGGAAAAGTTAACATAAGCATTTCCACAATTGCAGAAACTTTCTTGCGTGGAGGATTGAATATAATCGTAACAATCAACCAACTTGTCACATCACAAGAAAATTATATAAACAGGAAATTCTGTATAAATTTTCTTTGATTCTTGAACCATAAAAATACAACACTTTCACTAGCTTCTCATCAGGATCCCTTTCCACGAATAGCCTGAGAGTCTACCTCCCAGGAGCCGATAGGAAAAGTTATGAATTATTCATATACACTTAAACAACTTAGAAACTTTCATGCATGAGCGATGCATATTCTTGACACTTCACTAGCTTCTCACAATACAAGACAATTTTTTCCTTATATAAACTGAATATTCTCTGAACCAAGAAAATAAAACACTTTTACTATCTATTCATAAGAATTCTTTTCGACGTACAGCCTCAGAGTCTATCTCCCAGGAGACGATAGGAAAAGTTAACATAAGCATTTCCACAATTGCAGAAACTTTCTTGCGTGGAGGATTGAATATAATCGTAACAATCAACCAACTTGTCACATCACAAGAAAATTATATAAACAGGAAATTCTGTATAAATTTTCTTTGATTCTTGGACGATGAAAATACAACACTTTCACTAGCTTCTCATCATGATCCCTTTCGACGAATAGCCTGAGAGTCTACCTCCCAGGAGACGATAGGAAAAGTTATGAATTATTCATATACACTTAAACAACTTAGAAACTTTCATGCATGAGCGATGCATATTCTTGACACTTCACTAGCTTCTCACAATACAAGACAATTTTTTCCTTATACTGAATATTCTCTATGTTAAAACTTTCTTCGATTCTTGAACCAAGACAATAAAACACACTAGCTATTTGTAAGGATCCCTTTCGATGTATAGCCTGAGAGTCTATCTCCCAGGAGACGATAGGAAAAGTTAACATAAGCATTTCCACAATTGTAGAAACTTTCTTGCGTGGAGGATTGAATATAATCGTAACACTCAACCAACTTGTCACATCACAAGAAAATTATATAAACAGGAAATTCTGTATAAATTTTCTTTGATTCTTGAACCATAAAAATACAATACTTTCACTAGCTTCTCATCAGGATCCCTTTCGACGAATAGCCTGAGAGTCTACCTCCCTGGAGACGATAGAAAAAATTACACATCCACTTCAAGAATGTAGAAACTTGCTTGAAAGGTGAATTCTTAACACTTTACTAGCTGCCACATCACAGAATAGTTATTTCTTTATATAATCTAATAGTAAAAAAACCTGAAAAATAAAAGGATATATTTTAACAAAGAATCAGTTCATGAATCTTTCATGTATTGTATATTTAAAAAAAAAGTACAACTAAATACTTATCTAATTTGAGGCTATTAGTCTTGTTTGTGAAAATTTTTCATAATTATATCTGTCAGTTTTTAAATATTTCATCAAACCCAGCTTTATAAATTGCATATTATGTTGAAAATAAAATCACTTTGGTACTTTATTTTGTACAATACTTATTTTTCTTTAACACTGCATATGTGTTATTGTATTGAAAAATCAAAAAATGTGAATACACTATCGTCTGCTCTTCTGTACACTTGATGAACTGTATAGATGCAAGCAATAGTATACGTAGAACTGACGTCACGAACTATGACGTACTTCCGGGGAGAACATTTTTCGCCACGGGAGAAGAATTTTCGCGTTGAAGAATTCGTGACCCCGAACCTTCATTTCATAATATCTTTTGATAGAAGCCATTTCACAATATATGATCCTGAAGTGATTTTGCTAGTTTTATTACAAGCTTTCATTTGAGTGCTCATAAGTGAGAAACAAAGCTCTTAATGCGAAGAAAACCGAATGTCACATCTCCAACAGGGCCTATGAGACGTATATAGGGTCTGGCTATAGCGCCCGACGGCGGCGTATGTACTGACGTACCTTATACTTGCCATCGAGGCGCTACCGCGCCCCTTGATATATAAGTTTTTAAACACATGGAAAATTACAACTAATATGTACAGTTTAATCACGAAAAAGTTTTTATTTGATATTACTTGTACAACATTTTTTTTGACCTGTTAACTGATAATTTATTTTTTTCAGGTTTAACTCAGGCATAACCCCTTAACATAGAATCAGTTCACAAAAGTATTCATTGTATTATATGTACGATTTATAAAAAAGAAAAACTAAATACTTATCTAGTTCTAGCCTATAAGTCATGTTTGTGAGATGTCTTAACATATATTTTTGAAAATAAAATCACTTCACTAGTTATTTATTGTATCATCATATATATATATGATACTTATTCTTTAACATTACATGTGTATTGTATATAAAAAAATTAAAATTAAAATGTAAATACATAATTGTCTGCTCGTCTGCATACATAAGCTGTACATACAAACATACAGGATCGAATCTTTTTGTTTTGCAAAATATTACTTAATGACTCTAATTATATTACAATAAGAAATTATGCAATATGAAAATAAAAAACTTACGTCTGCTCTATTCCAATTGCTGGTGTAAACTTAATAGATGCCAGCTATTTTCCAAGTTAAACACACACAATGAGGTCGCAAGAAAATATCACAGACACATACAGAAACATTTTTGTTTTCAATATCCTCATACGAAATAATAACTTCTAAAAATCTGAAAAAATAAAAGATAACATTTAAACAAAGAAAACAAAGAAGAAACAAAGTTTATAAAATTTATATGTATGTGATATATTTAAATGTAATATAAAACAAAATACTTATCTGATTGAGTTCTCGTAATAATTTGTTTCATAACCGTGTAAAGACAAAAGTATTAATTATATTTGGCACTGTTTTAAAATCTGTATTTATGTTATATTACTATTTAACACTATTTAGTAATATATATACAAACACAGCAAAAAAAAAATTCACGTTGATTTAATAAATAATACTGTGTATGAAAACATGGTCCGTCGTCTGCGCAAAAAACAACGTACACTACAGTATAGCTATATAGTCTGCAGAAAATAACGTATACTTAAGTATACCTATATAGCCCAGAATTACGTAGATGCTAGGTAACTAGATATCCGTAGAACAATTGTTGTCCCGCGAGAAGAATTGAGGAGTCCAAACCTTCACTTTACAATATCATTCGATCAAAGCAATTTCATAAAATATGACCCGCATGCGATTTTATTACTTTCGTCCCAAGCTTTCATCAAAGTGCACATATGTACGAAACAAAGATGTCAATACGAAGAATACCGTACGCCTATAAGTTTCCAATAGAGCATGTTTAAAGTATAATAGGGTCTGGCTAGCGCCCGACGGCGGCGTACGTACTGCAGTACTTATACCTGCCACCGTAGCGCTACCGCGCCCTTTGATAAGGCATTCAAAATTGAGCAGCTCGAAATTGGTCTAGACGATTAACGAAATTTCTTATCTTATCCCTCTGATTGATTTGCTTAATGAAAAATTAGTTATTCTCAATTTTGAGAGAGCAACATGTGTACTCAGTTTCCAAATCTTGGATGTTACGAGTCTTTGCTTTGTAAAAGGTAACGAAATCTTATGAGTTGTCAAGCCTGTCACTCAGAGGGATAGTATGAGAATTTTCAAGTTAATACGGCTTAGCAAAATTTCAATTTTTTAATCTTGAAATTTCTGATCTCCGATGATCTTAATACTGCTCATCTATAGCATCTTCAAAATTTTTATACTATCTCTCTAAGCTGTGGGCTAAACCACTTGTATGGTCTTTTTACCTATTAGAAATCAGAATATGTATTTTCATTGAGAAAAGAGACGCTCAACCCATATTCTGGAAACTACCTGTACTTCGGGCACTCTGAAAATTGAAAATAATTATGTTTTCATTAGACATACCAATGAGAGGGATTTCATTAGAAATTTCAGGTTTATCGTATCGACTAATTTCAAAATAATTATCATATAAGGCATTCAAAATTGAACAGCTCGAAATTGGTCTAGATGATTTTCAGATAGACCTACCTGAAAATTTAGACACTGAAGGCATGAAGTCAGAGTGTAAGTATTTATGTGAAAGTCAAAATTATAAGTTCGTAGACAAGGTTAATTACATGTATTTCATGCAAGAAAGTTTCTATTTTTCCATGTACAAGCTAGTGAAAGTGTTGAATTTTCATCGTTTAAGTTCAAAAAAGAAATATACACAAGTTTTGGATTTTATTTTTATTTTTCTATATATTACTTACAGTGATAAATAAGGCTGATTCAGTCAATTCTGCTGCTTATAAATTTTTTTTTTACGACAAGTTCATCGCATCACCTGTAACAGAGAAAGAATAATTTATTTTAAAACCAAGAATCATGTTCCATTATCATAAAGTTAATTTATTTGAAGATAATTAAAATATATGTATCTGACAGAGTGAAATCCATTGACAGTATTTTGATGCTAATGCCATCTTTTCAATAACTGCATTTTTTTCACTTGAAACTTTTTGCAGGTTCTAGACTAAACGTTATTGTACACGCGTAGTATGAGTTTTAGAGGTTTTTCACGCAATTTAAATAATATGATTTGTGTTAGACATAGTTATAGTACGAAAGTGGGTTGGCAGCAAGTTATGGGGATATAGATATCCCTGTATCGAAGCTATGAAGTATTAGTCTACTGTTGGTTTCTGCTAGATTACAAGCTTCGCGTGGATCTCCAAGTTTATTGTAAACTATATTATTTAAGTCGCGTTAAAAACCCCTAGAACTCATACTACTCGTTAGATATTTCTTTTTTGAATAATAAAGATCCAAAAATAACTATTTGCTGTACAAAATAATAAAAATAATTATTATTGCAATAATACGTAAGCATATGTACATTAATTTTTTTAATTTATAACTTATTTAGTTGATGTTAATGACTCTTTGTAATTTAGGTATTATATACCATTTAAAAGTAGTGAAATCTTCCCGCACCCCCTCCCGCCAATAAACCTTTTAAAGGTAAAAGGCTGGCAAGTATAAGGTCGTTTCTTCCTGTAAGAATTAAAGATTAATTTTATAACTTTTAATAACTTTAATTTCACAAAAATTCTAAGAGCTTACTCTATCTATACGGTTCTGAGGGAAGTAGTCCCCATCTAATGAGTGATTTTGAAACTATTGAAAGTTATAAGATCTGAAAATCAACAAATGTTCATAACCTCAAGTTGCAGAAAGCGGCTTATCAATAAAGTAAACAGTATATATAAAATTATCTTTTAACATAAATGTTGAAGGTCCCAGTAATAATAAAAAAGTGTGGGAAAGCAGAAAATGTGCCGTGAAAGATTACTCAACATTGCGGAAACTATGCGGATGACATGGCTAGCAGCTACAAAAATTAATTGTGTTTCACTTCAGACAATAATTTGTGGTTTACATTTTAAGATTAATTATTACATTAATATCAGTAGGTACAATATTAGCGATACTTTTAGTAAATTGTTAATGATAATAGTATTTTTTATCTGTATGTAAAGAACATCTTTATTGTTATAGATGCTAATATGAGAAGATTACGGAAAGATAGTGATCCATCATTATATTTATTTCCTAGCCAAAATGATGAATGTAGTTGTGATGAAGATGTATCTGAGGAGGAAACTGATCTTGCCAGCGAGTTTGGAAGTGACTGTGAAGAAAGATGTGACAACGGAAGTACATGTGATGTTGCAGCTGATGTTGAAAAATTAGAAAATATGAAACATGACACACTTTAACTACAGAGAATGCTTCTCTAATTAATTCAGTCATTCAGCCGTTCAGCAGATTTCAGTCATTCAGCAGAAAACAATGATCTATTGAATGTTAGTAATAGCTGTTCAAAGGTGGATAAAGAAGTTCAAACAGATAAATATTTGGATAACATTGAAAATAACAAAAGCTGTTATGTGAATAAAAGTATTCAATCAGAAAATAAAAGGTTCAGTTTATTAGATTTATTGAAGACTGATGTCGAATTGAAAGCCTTTACAGGAAGAAGTTTTTCTGTATTGGAAATGTTAACTAAAGCAGCGAGTTTAATAGAAAATAAAATCAATGATAAAAATATGTGTTCTTAACGGAAAGAATTGTTTTAACACTTTGCAAATTAAAACAATGTCTATCTATTGACTGTGTTGCAATTTTATTTAAGATAAGCAAGAGTACAGCTAGTAAATATTTTGTTGAAACAGTTCAATTGTTTGCCAGTATTTTAGAAGAAACGATATATTTTCCAACTACAGAAGAATTGAAAGAAAATATACCAACATATTTTCAACATTTTGAAGATACACAAATAGTTTTAGATTGCACTGAGGTACCTTTAGATACTTCTAAGTGCCTTCAATGTCGCCTTAAAACTTATTCTCATTACAAAGGCAGACAGACTTTGAAAATACTTATTGGAACTGCACCATCGGGTCTCTTATTATTGGCAGTAAATGTTATGGTGGACGAGCTTTAGTTAAAGCTATATTTCTTCAACGCAAAATATTAGAATAAGAAAATAACAAAATGCATCCCTTCGAGCCAATAATTGAATTTATTTCTTAGCCAACGTTTCGAGACCGTTACGGTTCCTCATTAGGGCTAAATACAAACAAAATTATACAAAAGAATTAAATAAATTTAAACAATTACACAAACTAAATTAAATTCGAACTAAATTCGAACTGGCTGCGCGGGCTCTCGGCCCTACCGCTCGGTTTTGATTCGTGCCACTTCTTCGACAGCGTGCTTGCCGTGTATTGTAGAGTTGCGTACGGAGCTCTGTTTCGGTTTCATGCTTACTGATTTATAGATAATTGTTTGCGCCTGTGTGAGTAGATTCTGTGTATAAAGAGAGGCGTGCGTGTGGGAAAAGCAGTTGATAATAAATCGCCAACGATGTCGCATTAACATCTGGTGGCACCGGGAGCTGTTGTTGCGGTCGAGTATTGTCCTGCGTTAGTTTTGAATGTATTGTTAATTTTAATTTTATATTTGAAATTTATATTTAATTTTAATAAATTTGTTTAGTATTTATACTGTCTGCGATTGTCGGCACATGCTGCAGAATAATTATTGTGATAATTTAAAAAAATTTTATGCGAATTTAATTTAGTTTGTCTAATTGTTTAAGTTTATTTAATTCTTTTGTATAATTTTGTTTGTATTTAGCCCTGATGAGGAACCGCAACGGTCTCGAAACGTTGGCTAAGAAATATATTCAATTATTGGCTCGAAGGGATGCATTCTGTTATTTCCTTAATCTATTAAAAGTGTCGAGGGATAGATTACTTTATTAATAAACTATTAGAAATGCTTAATCCAGGTGAAGATGCGATTATTGACAAAGGCTTCTTGATTGAAAATGAATGCAAAAAACACAGCATTAAATTATATAGGCCACACTTAGCCAACCAAAACCAACAAATGTCAACAGAAGATTGTCTCAAAACTCAAAAGATAGCAGCAACAAGAGTGCACATAGAAAGAATCATGGAAAGGTTACAAAATTTCAAGATCTTAAAATCTAGTGTAACGCGAGAAATTTCGAAGTACATGGATAAAATAATGATAATAATTTGTGGACTTACAAATTTAAGTGCGCCTATTATAGATAAGAAATGCTATTCTTATTAATGTAAAATATAAATTATTTTATAGAATCAAGATTTTTTACATTTAATAATAAATTATTCGTCTTCATTTTCAGATTGTCTTTTTCTTGCACTTAACCATGGTAAAACATAACCGAAATAACATTGTGACAATGTACAAACAAGGTCATTTATAAAAACATCATTTCAATACGCATCTATATATTCACATGTGTCATTTTTTGCCTCGTATATAACAAAATAACATTTTTCTAATGCTAGTAAACATAATCCTAATTGCACCTGCCCGTAGTATGGATGATGAGTTTTTAGAATATGTTTATTTTCAAAAAATCAAGGGGCGCGGTAGCGCCTCGATGGCAAGTATAAGATACGTTCAGTATGTACGCCACCATCGGGCGCTATACCCAGACCCTATATACATCTCATAGGCCCTGTTGGAGATGTGACATTCCGTTTTCTACACATGAAGAGCTTCGTTTCTCACTTATGAGCACTCAAATGAAAGCTTGGGATAAAACTAACAAAATCACATCAGGGTCATATATTGTGAAGTGGCTTCTATCAAAAGATATTGTGAAGTGAAAGTTCGGGATCATGAATTCTTCTCAGAGAAAATTCGTCTCCCGGAGAAAATGTTCTCCGCGGAAGTACGTCATCGTTCGTGTGACGTTAGCTCTACGTATACTATTGCATGTATACAGTTCATCGTGTGTGAAGAAGAGCAGACAATGGTGTATTTACATTTTTTGATTATTCAATACAATAATAAAAATGAAGTTTTAAAGAATAATAAGTATTGTACAATAAAAATGTGATTTTATTTTCAAAATAATATGCAATTTATAAAGCTGTGTTTGGTTAAATATTTAAAAACTGTCAGATATAATTAAGTAAGATGTTTCACAAACATGACTAACAGCCTAGAATTGGATAAGTATTTAGTTTTACTTTTTTTATAAATATGCAATACATGAAAGTTTCATGAACTGATTCTTTGTTAAAATATACCCTTTTATTTTTCAGGTTTTTTTTACTATCAGATTATATAAAGAAATAACATTTTTGTGACGTCACAAGCTAGTGAAGTGTTAAGAATTCATCTTTCAAGAAAGTTTCTACGTTGTTGAAGTGGATATGTAACTTTATATCGCTACCCCGTACGAAGAGTATGTTATACCAAACTCGGAACGAGAAACATGACGAACGCTTAATCCCCGCGAAAAACATGTCCGGTCCACTCTCCCAACGAAAAATATTTCAAATTGATATTCCCCGCGAAAAACATTTTAAGTCCGATTCTCCCAACGAAAAACATGTTAAGTCTAATTCTCCCAACGAAAAACATGTCAAGTCGGAATCTTCCAGGGAAAAACCAATTGGGGGTCTAAAATTTATGAAAAAAATTATTTATTTATTAATTATTTATTATATATATATACATATGTACATACACACACATATATACATACATATATACATACATACATATATATATACATACACACACACACACACACACACACACATATATATATATATATATATATGGGTGATTCTCTGACATATCGAGCGCGCTATTTTTTGACTTTCGCCAAAAATCTTTTTAAAACATTCTTTACTAGTCTATGAGTGCCCCTGAATTTTTTCAGATTTTTTCCATCATTTTCATTTAAGTTACAGAGGGTTAAAGTTGGCATAGTAAGCAATTTTTGCATTTTTTGCCTATTTTCGTTAATTTGTAGCTCCTTTAACAATATATATTATATATATTTTTAACAATAAACACATAGAACATTTTTTTTAGCAAATTTGCTCTAGTTTAAGGGAAAAATATTAGCAAAGTCATATATATATATATATATATATATATATATATGTTTGCTTCTACGTATAAACCTTTTAAGCATTAAAATCAAGTTTTCAGCTTGATCGATCATCAATATCGAAGCCACAAAAATTTGAAAAGATAGTTTAACTCACTATAAAAGAACTTGTGAAAGTCTCAGAATGTCAGAGGCCTTGGTTTCTCTGTGAGAAATAAATATAACAGCTCATTTATTAAATAACACAAGTTTATTCAAAAGGACTTGTTTCACGCATCAATAAATTTAGGTAAAACAGTGAAATATTAGCATAATCCATCAAAATTTTATTGTACTATATTATAAAAATGCTATAGAGTATCCCTATATAATCAGTTTTAACATTTATAATAATGAAAATAAACTAATCAAGATTTTATACTTTGAAAAGCGCACCCGGGTGTCATATACTCAATATATAATAGTTTCAAGGATATTTGACTTACATAAAAGTCAATTAACAATTAATTATAATCAATACATCCATGCTCATGATTGATTTTTATTTAGTTTTATTTAAAAACAAATTTTAAAATGCATTTTTTAAGAGAGAGCAAATTAAGCTCTAGCAGAAGGAACTATCTCTCCATCTCTCTCTAATAAATGCATAAATGTAGTAAATTTAAACATTAGACCAAATTGAAAAAATTTTAGGAAAGATTGACGGTAAAATAAGTAGATGAGATTGTTCTATGGGATTTAGCGAACAAAACAGAGTAGGTGAGAAAAGCCCAAAAACATTGATTAGGTGTGAAAATAATGTTGTGAAAGATAAACATACAGTAACGGGAAAAAGTTTGTGTCTTGAAACGCCCCTCGCCTCCGCGCAACGGAGAATGTAAAGAGGCGAGAGATTTTAATAAAAATTACATTTTGATTTTATGTGGTCCGGGATACCGGGCGAATAAATAAAGAATTTCGCGCATAAATTGAAGTTAGATGATTATAAATAGTTACTTCTATATTTAAGGACGTAATGCCTTATATATATCCAGCAACATAAAATAAATAATCGTGACGCACTGCACGATGCTTCTTTATTTCCTAAGACGACGCAATGCGCCTTCAGGCAAAAGAAGACTTTGTTTTTGGACTTCTACTTGATCTCCTCGTTCTGAAAATTCTTCTTTATCAAGACGCAATACCTGATAAAGAAGAACTGAGCTGAAAATTGCATGAGCGCTTAACATAGACGCAATGCTATGTGTTTACGGCTCACTAAAATCTGGTTATTTTATTTATTATTTAATTTTGTGAACTTTGTCGATCTCTCCGAGGTAAACTTTGTAGGAAAAAGGTGAAAAAAAACTTACACCATTTTTTTCTTTTTCAACGTTTCGGTGAACATTGTCACCCTCTTCAGGAAAATGTAAAAGATGCACAACAATGAGTCTATCGAATGTTCTCTTCCCCGGCCCGTCGTGGCAGGGGAAGGAGGAGCGACAATACGATGTTTTGATTCCGGCTTCCTCACCTACTGTATCGATAATGATTAAAGACTTCGCTGTAATTTCCGCGTTTATTCGGATTCCCTATGGGAGACTCAATGCTCCGCATCTAGGGCTTTCCGGAGCGCCAGCGCTTCTCTGTATGCTTCGCTAGCTAGGAGACTTAATGCTCCTTCTAGCTCCAGCTTCAGAGGAAGAATGAGCTCTTCGGCTCTTCCCGGAAAGACGTGCCCTTTTATACAGGTGAGCGTAACTGCTCCGATGCTGAAGCAGCGAGTTACCCCCATCCGTCGCCTCAGCGCAAGCATCGCTATGGATATACTAAAGCACGTGAAATCTTAATTTACATGTTTTATCGCTTTGAACAATTAATTTTCGCAAAACTAATAACATACGAATGTTTATCGATACTCAATTAACAATAACCAATTATTTGTTGCTTATGACAAGTTCTAGTGATCAAAATAACTCGCATACAAATATGCTAGACGCGAGACTCTAACTCTTCTATTATTGTTTTAATAATGTTAATTAATGATTTATCGTATTAACTATACGTGAGTCGAAAGCTGATGAACTAACGATCATGTACGTTACAAATTTATATGGCAAAAATGCCTCAGAAAAAAATATTCGGTATTTGAAATGTCTATTTCGTACATATTTGACAAGTTTATATATAAAGTGAAACATAATCTCGACTCCGGGGGCGAACTTAGCCGTGGAGCAAACTTAGCTCGTTTCTCGCGCACGCGCTGTGTTTTTCTTCAATCTTCTAACGATGTTTTTCTAATGAAAATTATCGAATCTCAACCGGGTTTTTTTGCGTTTTATATAGTTTCTTAATCGCAGAATCTCATACGAGCATTTATTTTTGGAAATTTATTGTTTAAATAGTAGATATGAACGTTGCAAGTTGGCGTCGTGTCCCATATATTATATACGGCCAAGCGGCAAGCCAACTTGTAACTCGAATAAAAAATATAATTGAATTCATAACTGATAAAATACTGTTATACACATGACCGTATGCATGTTAAGTCCATGCATATAACTTTATTTAATTGAAAAATGTTTTAAATACAAAATTTTAATAGGGGATAGGGTCCGTGTACGTTGCAGTCTTCCGGTAAAGAAATCTTTTTTATGGAAACGCCTAGAGAACTGAGACTTGACATCTGAGTTAAAGAACTTAACGACGAATATGCAAATATGAATATGTTCTACATTATTTTGTATATATTGAAAGTTTATAACGTTACAAGCGAAAAAATGTAGCTCGCTGCAGTTCCAACTGCTCTCGACTCTTTGCGCATGCGCGTAGCCCGCTGAGCTCGCCTCGGGCTTCGAGCAACATTTTTTCACTTGTAACATTATAAACTCTTAATATAAACAAAATAATGTATAACATATTCATATGTGCGCATTTGTCGTTAAGTTCTTTAACTCAGACATCAAGTCTCAGTTCTCTAGGCGTTTTCATAAAAAAGATTCCCGTTGCTGTATGTTTATCTTTTACAACATTATTTTAACACCTAATCAATGTTTTTGGGCTTTTCTCACCTACTCTGTTTTGTTCGCTAAATCCCATAGAATATTCTCATCTACTTATTTTACCGTCAATCTTTCCTAAAATTTTTTCAATTTGGTCTAATGTTTAAATTTACTACATTTATGCATTTATTAGAGAGAGATGGAGAGATAGTTCCTTCTGCTAGAGCTTAATTTGCTCTTTCTTAAAAATGGCTTTTTAAAATTTGTTTTTAAATAAAACTAAATAAAAATCAAGCATGAGCATGGATGTATTGATTATAATTAATTGTTTATTGACTTTTATGTAAGTCAAAGTATAAAATCTTGTTTAGTTTATTTTCATTATTATAAATGTTAAAACTGATTATATAGGGATACTCTATAGCATTTTTATAATATAGTACAACAAAATGTCGATGGATTATGCTTATATTTCACTGTTTTACCTAAATTTTTTGATGCGTGAAACAAGTCCTTTTGAATAAACTTGTGTTTTTTAATAAATGAGCTGTTATATTTATTTCTCACAGAGAAACCAAGGCCTCTGACATTCTGGGACTTTCACAATTTCTTTTATAGTGAGTTAAACTATCTTTTCAAATTTTTTTGGCTTCGAGATTGATGATCGATCAAGCTGAAAACTTGCTTTTAAGGCTTAAAAGGTTTATACGTAGAAGCAAACATATATCTATGACTTTGCTAATATTTTTCCCTTAAACTAAAGCAAATTTGCTAAAAAAATGTTTTATGTGTTTATCGTTAAAAATTCAGGGGCATTCATAGACTAGTAAAGAATGTTTTAAAAATATTTTTGGCGAAAGTCAAAAAATGGCACGCTCGATTTGACAGAGAATCACCTATATATATTGTAACGTGGAATTTTCCTGCCCGCACGGGAATTCCAGTTATTTACAAAATATTTCTAACTTACACGGCTTTCTTCTTTCCCTCTGGCTCGCGGTATTCCTGCAATGGTGAAAAGCGGGAAGTGTGGTGGCAATTAGGTCGAAAACTGTTAAACACAAGTATATTAGATAATAAATCACGGATATATTCTATTTTCCTTGTTACAATTAATTATTTAAGCAAACAGATAAAGTATGGGCACGCGGCCATATTACTAGTTCCAAGGCAGCTTGATGATGCTACAAAAATGGGGCCGCGAAAGTTCCTCTACGATGATTCTATTTAATAATTGTAAATCAGAGGGAAGTCACTGGCCAAGATCTGAAAACGCGAAATTTCCTCCATGTGCCACGACAGCCTCAATCCTCTATTACGCTTATATTCTCCGCCATGACGTAATTATTCTCCAAAAATATTTACAATAAAATATTACCGATTTCCTCTATGACTTTGTTCAACGAAAATCCTCTACTTTCCTTTCCTCCAAAAACATGAACTCCAATCCAAACGTAATATTCCAAAGTAATAGCTTCTTCCAAACTCCTCCAAGAAAAACTCAAACGGTAAACCAAAATGGCTTCCAAGGGAGAAAAAACAACCACCTGCTGAGACCAACTATATGCGACCAGCACCAGTGACGGAATAGAGTGCGGACTACCACCAAGGCGTCCGCCGACAGAGTGACGCGGTCGACGCTTCGTCCGAGGAAGGATGCCGCGTTTTTCCCACCCGGCCTCCTTCTTCACGGAAGCGTCGATCTGATCACGGAATTTTCCAATTGGTCCTTTATCTGAAATAAATCCTCTATTGGCCATTAATAGACCACCACTAATTTATTCGTCTATCCGTGATTTTCCCCAGCGCCCTCTTTTCCAAATCCAATTTTATCATTGGTTAGAAAATCAATTAACGTCCTCTATGTATTTCCTCAATATACAAATTCGCGCCCCCTTAATGAATATCGATCAATCAATCAATCATGCCGATATCCATCCGGTGGCTCCACCTATAGATAATCGCGCGATATTTGAAGAGCCTCTATCATCCTCGAGTAAACCCTAGAGATATATATATATCGAGTCATCAAAGATTCCTGGTCCGAATATTCCTCTATACGTCTCTATGACGTCCGCGAGTCAACATAAAGTCAACTCTGAGCGCTCCAAACGCCATCAACTTCGCGCCACGATATCCCTCTCTCTCTTACTCAAACGCGCTCTCTCTCTCTCTCTATCTCACACGCGCTCGACTCCCACTCTCGCCAATTTCTCTCTCCCGCGCGCGCCAACTCTCTCTCTCTCACGCTCACACTCGCGCTCTCCCCTCTACACACTGCCGCATGCATGTAACCGCGTGCGCGTGGCCGCCGGCTCGCTGCCTGCCATGCCACCTCCCGAGCGCCGACGCGCTGCGCAGGTGTGACTCGAGATCTCACATCCTGCGCTCCGCACACGGTCGGTCAGAGGCAACTCCAGCGAGCGCCACCGAGCGCTGGCTCCGCTCCAGGAGCTGTCAACTCGCCGAGAGTGAGTCAGCTGGCCGTGCAAAAGCGTTCACGACGCAGCAATAAGAATTGGCCATAATGTACCTTCATCCTCCTTGAATTTTCCGGGGGTATCAGCTATGGCTATGGCTTGCATTCATGTCAATTGTCTCTGGATATTATTCACGTCTGTTTAGTTGATGGATAAATTAATTTTTAATTACTTCCCTGTGACCCTCCGTGAAAATTATGTTTTGCATCTTCTCAAATATTATACTCGCATGTTCTGCGTAATCCTCTGGGCTGTTCAATTGATACGCTCCTGCTTGCTGTGCGATACTCCAAATGAGTAAGTGTAATGTTTGTAACTTCATCTTGTTTTCTTTCTCTTTTTTTCTTTCTAAAAAAGAGAATTGAATGATTGTTGATCATGCTTTTATTGTTAGTGTTATTTGTTTCTTAAATAATTATTGTAGTGGTTCCTAATAATTGTTCAAATGTCGCTTTCGCTCTCTGAGATCTCGTATTCGTCTTCGTCGTACGTAAGTTCATTAAAAACGGTTCGGTACTCATAATCATAAAAAAGAGGATCATTGTTTTGTCGTCTCCTTTTGTGCTCGCATTTATAACACTCGGTTCTAAAAAAACAGGCTTCTTTGATGTTTTTCATTAGGGCATGCCATGCATATAGTATACGAGTGATTTTTAGAAAGTTTTCTCTTTACGTTATTACAGAGTTTACACGTTCTTGCCACCTTGATTCCTTTCTTGCATGTTCCGCATGTTCCATGCGTTTTCTTGCTTGCAAATCCTTTCTTACCAAAGGGAATTTCTAAATTGCTGATATGGATGTATCCTTTTTCATTATCCCTTGTTCTGTCCATTTCCACTCCGTATATTTCTTCGGGTTCTCCTTCTAAAAATCGGGCCCTTGGTAGATTATGTACGACTGTTCGTACTCCTATTGTCAGATCACTCATTCTTGTAAGATCTAGTATTTGAGTAACATTACTGCATGAAAATCCAGCTAAGAATGGGCATAATTGGCTCTTCTCATGATGTCTGGCCAAACGTGTTTTCGGTAATGATTCTTCCGCCCTTATTATGAACTGACACGCAAAACAACCTATTATGTCGCGTGTTCCGGTGTAGAAGTACCCTTCTTTCGCCTGTTCTAATACCGAACCATAGGTTACTTTCCAGCCCATTTTTTAGTACGACATTTCTCGTATGTTGCATTTGCTTCTGAGCTTTTTTGTTGATTTTTCGTTGCTCCAGTATTTTGCGGTTTCCCAATTGAATTCGGAAATATATCCCTTCTATTGTTTGTTTGAAATATTGGCTATTATTGTACATGATATACGCTATTTGCTCCATATTGTTTTTAGGTGTACAATTTTTGTTTTGCTTTGACTGCAGGCAATAACTCATAACGGTATTCAAATTTTGCTTCTCTCTTTGTCTCCTTGTTTCTTCTTCTTTCTGCATCTCATGAATTTCCTCTAGATATCTGCAGCAATCACACATTCTGCAGAGGTCATAATCGTCTTGAAATTCGCTCCATTGTTCTCTGCAGCAATTGATACATTCTGTCGGTCTTATGGACAAATAAAAATAGCATATTTAGGCCAAACATGTCCGTGGAGTTTTCATCATCATAAACTTTCCAGTTGTCTCCATCATTTTCAAAGAATAATCGATTCAACTCAAATAAATCCTGGTCATCCCATAGGTCGGTATCATGATTAATGCTCCAATATGCGTCGTTTACTGCTCTATTAAGCATTTCTCTATCCTGCTTTCGCCTGAAAGCATTCGTCTCAATCATGGCCGCCACATATCTTCGTGCGTCTTCATCCGTCCACCACCGTATCCATACTTGCGGTGAACAGTTTTTTAACTCTTTTCGGCTGCATAAATATTCTTCTCATCCTTTCGTTATTCAATATAAATTATGGAAGTGTTGTACTAGTGAATCCTTGAACTCGTGGCTTTTCATATTGTTTCTCTTTGATACCTGTAGTGATATATAAACTTTTATTACTTTTTATATAAAGAATTATATACTTAAAATTTCTAGTTTTGTGATTGTTCTATATGTGAAATTGGTAGTCTGTTGGCGTTGACTGTCTTTATTTTTTTGTTTTTCATGCGTATTTTGATATTGCGCTGTCCATTAAAAAACATCCAGTACTGTGTAAGGGCCTTCGTATTGGTCCCCTAATTTATATTGTTTTCCTCCTTTTAGTAGCCATACATTATCGCCTATTTTGAACTCTTGTGGATTTACCTTGCGATCATAATAATATTTGGACTTGAGTTTTGAATCAATCAATTTTTCTCTCGCAATCTTTTGCAAGTCATGTAAGTTTGATTGAGATTCGTAACATAATCATTATATGTGGGTGGTTGATCTTCTTTTTCTAGTGGATCACTAGAAGGTAATCGGACCATTTTCCCGAATACTAATTCATATGGAGTAAAAGAATGACCTTCATGCGGCACTGTGTTGTAGCACAAAGTTACAAGTTCCAACAATTCATTCCATGATTCGTTGGTCATAATTGTTTTCAAGTATTCCTCTAGTGCATGGTGTGAGCGTTCTAGCGAACCATTGGCTTGTGGATGATAGGCAGTGGTTCTTACTTGCTTGATCTTGAATCTTTATGCCACTCTTTGTAATAGTTTTGACATGAAATCGGCTACCGATGTTGCTGTTGCGTCCTTCAAAGGTATTGCCATACAATACTTTGAAAAATTACATTGTATAATATATTGTCATGGCCTTTTTCTGTTACGGGAAATGGTCCAACAATATCAAGACTTACTTTCTTCATAGGTGAATGTGGAGTATCTGTGATTTGCATGGGTTGTTTTGTTTTAACCCTTACCAATTTCTTCACTTTTTTTTTGCACATCTTCTTTGAGGTTTTCCCAGAAATATCGTTGCTTAATTCGTTTATAAGTTTTTGTCACTCCTCGATGTCCTCCTATGGCTGTGCAATGCATTTCTTTAATGATTTTGCTTCGGTCAATTTCTTCTACGTATTTAATTATCCCCAAGCAAATTATGACTTTTATTTGCACACTCTCTAAAGCTTTGCGCATTAGTTGCAATATTTCTTTCCATTCTACGTTTTCAATGTTATTACTTTTTGCTATGCTTATAGAGCGTATGCCCTTTTTCATTACGAACGCTTTCAATACTTCAAAAGTGTCACTCAAATTTTTCCGAATTTCGGTAGTGCTTACGGATTGTACGCTCTTTATAACTGCAGCGAAAAGTTGTCGATTATTTCTTGTGGTGCATTTAATTTCACCTGGCTCCAAGTTTGCAAATTTCGGTAAAAATTTTCTTGATAATAATTGTTCTGCTTCTGTGTCGCACGGGTTACCTTTTGTGTCCATAAAATATATGTAGATGTCTTTTCGCATGTATAACTGTTCTCTGCATTCCACAAATTTCTCTTCTCTTCGTACTTCTTGATCACTTTGCTTCCTTATTTCTTCTTCGTTGCAAAAGGTATCCTCGGGTACAGGTTCACCTCTCGTTTCACCTGATAATTGTGGACTTTTGTTCTCCTCAATATTTTCATTGTCATTTTCTTGATCTATAGTTGCTTCGGGTAACGGTGGCAATCGATTCACCTCACCTGTATTTATTAATTTTTCCTTGTTTATTTCTTCTCGTGATCGATTTGCCTTCTTCGGTCTGTTGTCCCTATAATGAGGAACTGGTACTGTACTGCTAATACTAGCGTCTCGTCGATCTCCACCTCCTCGGGCTCGTCATCGGTAACTGGATTTCGGGAAAGTGCATCTGCATTCGTATTGCTCTTTCCGCTCTTATATATAATATCATAATCATATGCATTCAATTTTATACGCCATCGGCTTACCTTTGTTGTTAAATCTGTTGATTTCTTGAACCACACCAACGGTTTACAATCTGTCACAATTGTAAAATGTCGACCTAATAAATACGGTCGAAATTGGGATACGGCATAGAGAATGGCTAGTGCTTCTCTCGAATAAGAGTCGTATCGACTTTCCGTATCGGATAACACTCACGAGACGTAGGCTATCGGTCGATCTATTCCGATTTCACCTTCACTTAAAATTGCGCCAATTGCATGTAAACTGGCATCAGTTGTAACAACGAAAGGTATAGAAAAATCAGCAATTTGCAATATTAGCTTTTCGCAAAGTTTATTGTTCAAAATTTCGGAAGCCTCCTCCGTCTCGTTCGACCACTGAAAAACGGATTCTTCGCGTATATTTTTCTGCGATTTGGGTCTCGGAAAATTTTTGACCGCTTCAATTTTTCTCGGATCTGGGCGGACTCCTTCTGGTGTCACCAGGTGCCCCAAATAAATCATTTCGGTTTGCAAAAATTTTCACTTGTCTGGTTGTATTTTAAGATAGGCGTGTCGCAACCTTTCGAAACATTTTTCAAATTTTTCATTGTGTTCTTCAATTGTTTTTCCTTAGATCACGGTGTTATCTAGAAATAGGAATATTTCACGACTTTGTAATCCTTTGAACAGTAGCTCAACGGCTCTCTGGAACGTAGCAGGGCTATTACAAAGGCCCATTGGGAGTTTATTAAATTCAAATAGTCCTTGTGGAGTGGTAAACGCTGTTTTATACCGATCCGGTTCATGTAGGGGTATTTGAAAAAATCCCTGCGCTAAATCAAATACCGAAAAATATCGTGCTTCCTCCAACTGATCTATTATATTCAAAATATTCGGTAAAGGATATTTATCTTCAACTGTTTTGTCATTCAATTTTCAGTAATCAACCACGAATCGATATCGCTTATTGCCTTTACTATCGGATGTCTTTGCGACTGAAAATGCTGGGGACGAAAAGGGCGAGTTCGAGGGACGTATTATATCGCTTTCAAGTAGCTCCGTTACCTGCCGCTCGAGCTCCTCCTTCAATAGATGCGCCGGCCGGTACGGTTTCTCGTAAATAGGTATATCGTCCGTTGTTACAATGCGGTGACTCGGGACTTTGGCCGTTCCCATTCGTTCGCCTTTAAAATGAAAACAATCCGCGTATTTCTCAATTAATTTTTCAATCGGCTCTCGAGTTTCTTTCACCAAATGATTCAATTTCACTAATGATTTTAATTTTTCAATTCGAGTAATCTCGGGATGATTTCGGGATTGTTGCTCAATTCAATCTTAAAAATAGACTTGTCCATCCCTATTGGCATCTCGGCAGAATAATAATCTTTCCTGAAATTTGCATATAATTGAAACAAAGGTTATATCCATATGACTTTTTTCAATATAATTTTTAATAAAATAACAATTATCGGCTTTATTGTCTTTACGATCCCTATAAAAATTTTCAAATACTTCCGCTCCCACAAAATGTTTCTCCGTAATGTCGTCTGTCTTATGTCATTGAATCGTATCGTTAACTATGAGGTCATCAATTTCTCTATCTTTATCCGCTATCTCATTTTCGGATCCGATTTCATTATGGATTTCAAAATTTACTACAATGGCCCTTTCATTTGTTTCATCATTGTAGGTTTCATTCTCATCATTAATTTCATTATCAATTTCAATATTATTTTTCATTCCAATTTCCGTATTTATTGCGATCTCGTTATTAGTCATGACTTTATCATGAATTAACATTTCGTTCTTAAATTCGCGCGCGCTCTCATTTGTCGACTCTCTCTTATTTAAAACGTCATTTAATTGCTCAATTTTCTCCAATTCTTCGCTAATCATTTCTTTCGCGTCTTCAAAATTTTTCATTATCGGATTATTATTTCTCGTATTCTCATTTTGCTCATATTCAATGAATTCGTGCGTACGGCTTATCGAATGATTCTCCCGATTCAAGTATACTCCCGCTCTTCGGTCTGTCTCGTCACAGTCTGTCCTCGGATCCCCCTCCGCGGGGTTCCGCTCGGAGACCTTTCTCTTCTCGGTGCCCCTTCCAGGCATCGCGCTCGAGCTCACGGCGTCCCGTTGCTCTGTAGACTCGATGGCTAATCGATTTTTTATGAACGGAATTATTTGTCCATTTACTTCAATGTTCTCTTCATTCAAATTTATTTTCGCATAATCTTTGCGAAAAAATTCATTACCCAAAATACCTGCTTCAATTATTGGGAAATTATCTTCCACCAAATCGAACTCTTTAATAATGTCATTAAAATCAATTGTTATTTTGCCGAGTGTACCGATGTATCCCTCGGTTATCTCCCTTTCAACTTTATGTACTCTCGCTTGTCAATTTTAACATAGGGCGCTACCTCCGACTCACGCACTAGGTTAATTGCCGCGTCGGTATCCAACATGAATACCAGCGGCCTTCGAAAACCTCCCGCATCGATCTTAAACGTCGGGGATACGCTTACTCTACTAAGATTTATTGACTCGATCCGGCAATCCTGTCGCGGAACTCCCGGGCGTCCCTCCCGCGAAAGAGCACTCTCGTTTCCCTGCTCTTGATTGTTAGAGCGAGCTTCGCGTTGGCGCTTATAACAATCTCTTTGCATGTAGCTCGTTTTGCCGCAATAATAGCAATCTTTATTCAACCTATTGTGGGGTAATCTTATATTAGTTTGAGCCCCCCTGGGTCTGAATGAATTACTCCCCCTGTTATTTTTATTATTAATATTATGGTTGTTATTGCTATTATCATTATCAGTATTGCTGTTATTCGGCAAAAATTCCACCCAGCGCCGGCGTTCGAACCGCCGAAATTTCTGTCACTTTTATTATAATAATTTTGAGTGTTAGAAGGCCTTCCGCTCGACTGCGCTTGTTGTTGCATCATGTTTCGGCAATTCATCATGACATGACCCGTCTTTTCGCAAAAACTGCATATTAGCACAGTATAAGGCTCTATTGCATGCACTTTACGCGTCTCTCGTACTTTCTCTTTCTCGTCCTCCGAGGGACTCTCGTCTTCGTTGCCGCAGCCCGCGTATTCTCTCTCTATCTCTATTGCTTATTCCCGTGCTTCGTCTAGGAATGCGTAGTCGCCCATCCGACTTCGAATTTCCCATTTAACACCGCGTTTAAAGAACCCCCCCCCCCCCAAATAAACCTTTTAAAGGTAAAAGGCTGGCAAGTATAAGGTCGTCGTTTCTTCCTGTAAGAATTAAAGATTAATTTTATAACTTTTGATAACCTTAATGTCACACAAATTCTAAGGGCTTAACTCAATCTATACGGTTATTTCATTGATTTAATGAAAGTTCATTTTCGAACTCTCGATTTTGAACCCTTATATGGTAAAAATTCAATCTATCTGTCTATGAAAATATTAACGCGTAAACATCTTCACGTGGTCAGACTACCATTTCTTTTGTGTTATTCTCCTATACCTTCGATTTTACATAAATGTCAATTTTAATTTTAGCAAAACAAAGTTATGATATCAATAAATAGATTGGCAAGTTCTTTTATAAAAAGCAGTCCATTTAAAATAAATAAATAAGTGTTTAAAAGGGGGAGGATTATAAACATTTATGTATTTATATAAACACTTGCCAAATTGACCAAATTGCAGCGTTGTGAAAAGGTGGATACACTGTGAAAAGGTACAAATATGTTATTATTCAAAGTTTCAATTTAACCCTGTGGTACATGTAATAGAATGGCATGATGTTCTTACATATGACATTATCACATGACAAATGTGCCCATAATATGTGGTAATATCATGTTTATGTAATTTAACACGATTGTTTCGCATCATGAAAACTTTTCCTTTTATTTATGGAAGCAACTAGCGGATGTACAATCTATTCTAATTAGTAATTCAGTAAATGTGCTGCTATCCTTTTTTCATTAAAAATCTATGTCTAGGACGATAATATACAACTATATATGAGATTTAAATTCTATTGATTTACATACATTTAAAAAAAACAGGAACAAATTCTATCTTGTAGAACGCAATTTTTTTACGGAAAAATTACCGTGCCGTCCTATCATAGATAACGATGGATACCATCTTCAAATTATGCAAGGTTAACCAAAGTAACTTGTTAATGAAACACTGTTAGATAATCTCTTAATCGATTTTTCATTCTATATGTATTTATTACTGTCCTTAACCAATTTTTGAAGAATTCAAACTTAATCTTGCAATCATTCTAAGCTCGCTTTTTGGTTATTTATATGTATGTTTCCAAACTCTGTTATTATTAGCGGAAGATTACAGGATGTTGATTAAAAATAATTGTAACTATTATTGCATAATAAAAAAATGTTATCAAATAAATTTCTATGACTCAAGTTGGAAAATAAATCAAGCTTAAAAATTTAAAATTAATATTTATGTAGTTTACAGCTTTTAGTTTCCAATCATTACTTAATTAAAAAATGGAATTCCAATTATTATTATTTGAGGCCATCGTTCTCTTAGTTTAATATAATGTTTTGAGTAGTACCCAATATAGGATAATAGGATGATAAATTAACTATATTAAAAGTTTTATGATATTGTTAATTACACTGACATTTAGAGTAGTTCATCGTTTATTTATGATAGGACGGGACGGCAATTTTTCCGTAAAAAAAATTGCGTTCTACATGATAGAATTTGTTTCTGCTTTTTTTAAATGTATGTAAATCAATAGAATTTAAATCTCATATATAGTTGTATATTACCGTCCTAGACATAGATTTTTAATGAAAAAAGGATAGCAGCACATTTACTGAATTACTAAGTAGAATATATTGTACATCCGCTCGTTGCTTCCATAAATAAAAGAAAAAGTTTTCATGATGCGAAACAATCGTGTTAAATTACATAATAATTTTGGACAAACATGATATTACCACATATTATGGGCACATTTGTCATGTGATAATGTCATATGTAAGAACATCATGCCATTCTATTACATGTACCACAGGGTTAAATTGAAACTTTGAATAATAACATAATTGTACCCTAAAGTACCTTTTCACAGTCTATCCACCTTTTCACAACGCTGCAATTTGGTCAATTTGGCAAGTGTTTATATAAATACATAAATGTTTATAATCCTCCCCCTTTTAAACACTTATTTATTTATTTTCAATGGACTGCTTTTTATAAAAGAACTTGCCAATCTATTTATTGATATCATAACTTTGTTTTGCTAAAATTAAAATTGACATTTATGTAAAATCGAAGGTATAGGAGAATAACACAAAAGAAATGGTAGTCTGACCACGTGAAGATGTTTACGCGTTAATATTTTCATAGACAGATAGATTGAATTTTTACCATATAAGGGTTCAAAATTAAGAGTTCGAAAATGAACTTTCATTAAAACAATGAATTAACCGTATAGAGTTAAGCCCTTAGAATTTGTGTGACATTAAGGTTATCAAACGTTATAAAATTAATCTTTAATTCTTACAGGAAGAAACGACGACCTTATACTTGCCAGCCTTTTACCTTTAAAGGGTTTATTTGGGGGAAGGGGGGGGGGGTGCGAGAAGATTTCACTATTTTTAAATGGTATATATACCTACTTTACAAATAATCATTAACATCAACTAAACAAGTTATAAATTTAAAAAATTAATGTGCATATATGCTTGTGTATTATTGCAATAATAATTACTTTTTCGACACCGTCTGTACAGCAAATAGTTATTTTTGGATTATTATTATTCAAAAAAGAAATATCTAACGCATAGTATGAGTTTTAGGAGCTTTTAATGCGATTTAAATAATATAGTTAGTAGTAGGGGCCTGTTCTACCCCGCCGCCTGTGACGTCACTCCAGGCGCCAGACGCCAGACGCCAGCAGGCAAAGGGACCCAGCAGGGGGCCAGACAAAGGGGGGCGTGGCCACTAGCCACTAGCCACCCACCACCCGCGGACCCAAAGGGGCTTATCAGCGGTGATAAGCGCTGGTTCCGCGAACCTAAAGGGTTGAGCAGCGGTGACTAGCGCTGACTCCGCGGACCCGCCGCCCGGGTGGGAGGGGGTGAGCTAGTATACAGAGAGTATACAGAGAGTATGCAGATAGCTGGTTCCGTGGACCTAAAGGGTTGAGCAGCGGTGACTAGCGCTGACTCCGCGGACCCGCCGCCGCCGCCGCCCGGGTGGGAGGGGGTGAGCTAGTATACAGAGAGTATACAGAGAGTATGCAGATAGAGTATACGCGGTAGAGAGAGAGAGAGAGAGAGAGAGAGAGTGGGAGAGAGAGAGAGAGAGTGGGGGTGTCTGGAAGAGAAAATCGAGCCGGGGACTTGTTTCACCCGAGACACAGAGGCTATATCTATATATAGTGTCTGGAAGAGAAAATCGAGCCGGGGGTCTGTTTTACCCGAGACACAGAGGCTATATCTATATATAGTGTCTGGAAGAGAAAATCGAGCCGGGGGTCTGTTTTACCCGAGACACAGAGACTATATCTATATATAGTGTCTGGAAGAGAAAATCGAGCCGGGGGCCTGTTTTACCCGACGCATGCGCTCTGCAGCGGCACGTGCCAAGAGAGAGAGAGAGAGAGAGAGTAGGCACAGAGATCCAAATGTCCCGAGAGAGAGAGAGAGAGAGTGGGGGGGGGGTGTCTGGAAGAGAAAATCGAGCCGGGGACTTGTTTTACCCGAGAGACTGAGACTATATCTATATATAGTGTCTGGAAGAGAAAATCAAGCCGGGGGTTTGTTTTACCCGAGACACAGAGACTATATCTATATATAGCTACCGTGGGAAACCTCCGAACTCTTCCAAGATCCCGAAAGCGAGAGAGTGGGGGTGTCTGGAAAAAGCAAGTCTGGACACGTTATACTAGAGAAACGGAGAGTATATCTATATAGGTTCGCCGCCCGTGGGAAACCTCCGGATTTTTCCAAGCCACGAATGCAAGTCTGTGCACGTTTAAACTGGAAAAAGCAAGTCTATACACGGCAAGCCGACCCCGAAAAGCAACTCTGAACACGTTTAAACTCGAAAAAGCGCGTCTGTACACGGCAACCCCACCCCGAAAAGCAAGTCTGTGCACGTTTAAACTGGAAAAAGCGCGTCTATACACGGCAACCCCACTCCGAAAGCAAGTCTGTACACGTTTAAACTCGAAAAGCGCGTCTGTACATGGCAAGCCCACCCCGAAAGCAAGTCTCGACACGTTATACCCGAGATCTCCGAAAAAAGATTATGAATTGAGGGTGTAGAAAAGTCACAGGCCAACTAATAGGTACAAAGGATAATGTGGATGCCGGTCTAAACAGGCTCAGTGAGGGGGAAAAAAGATAAAACATGAAAATTCCGTTAACCCTATTTTATTTTAAATGTACTTTCAAGATTACAGGAAAAATTTTACAATCTATACGCGCATATATACAACGTCGATTTTTTTGTGTTTTTATTCATACAATATTTTTACATTTTTTTGATTACATGTTTTTTATTCACATACAATTTTTACATTTTTTTAAATTTTTGATACGCCGAGAAGATTACATGAGATATAGGCACAAATATTTACAACGCCGATTTTACATTGACAATATTTACAACGTCGATTATACATCGACAATATTTTTACAATTTTTTATAACCCTTTTTTTCAGGTACAGAATTTGTATTCGTAGAATATTTTTGTGCATACTGCTTGCACTTCTCGTATTTGACCGTGCTCTGGTTAGGCCCCATCTCGATGATATGCCCTTCGCGAGCGCGTGCACAAGATATTTATACTACACAAATTGTCGTTCTTGCGCTTACACTTTTGCCCATTTGAACAATAAATTATTTTTTTGTCTTTACACCGATGACGGCGCGTTTTTATCATTGCTTCAAGACGCTCTGCTGTGTAATCATTTACCACTGTGTTATTTGAAAATAGTGTAAGAAAAGATAATAAAGAGCCGCCATCAGACATATGAAACAAAAAACTAAGGCAATAATGGCCGCAGACGTCAGAATCGAGGCTTTGAAGTTGCTGTACGTTCCAGTCGTAGATTCGGCAATTTCGTCTAAGTCGATCAATGTGATTCGGGTCTGTGGGGGGTAGTCCATAACTGTCAAAGTAAGTCCCTTCGCCAAGCCTGTTGATGTAGATTGCAACCCAATGTGAACCTGGCTTAGTGCTGTCATCTGTATTAACTACAAGGGCACACGGCCTCGGTAGTGTGAATGGAACGAGGTCTGCTGGGAAAACACCCACTGTCGGAACTGGAGCCTTCACGAGGACTCGAAGAATTTGTAGCGAGTTCATCGTCCACCTGGGCGTAATGTGGCTCCTCAGCGGTTTGGTATTCCCCACTATTTACGCTAACGCAAGCTGTAGAGGGGGTAGGCGGCGTCTTGGACTTGGATACGTTTAAATCCACCAGCTTTTCTCGAACCTCTTCTGCTTGCCTGTCTTTGCGTGGAGGTTTTGTGATGCCTGTGCTATCTCTCGAGCGTTTGTCACTATTTGAGCTTGTCAAGGGAGATGTATATAACGATTTTAGAATCCACAATCGCAGCTTGTATGTGTAGCCAAGAGAACACGTGAAATATTCCTTTTTCCTCCCGTGAAAGAAAGAATAATGGTCGTTAACACGCGGTAGATTTTTAAAGGACGGACAACCGTAGTCTTCTAAATTAAGTACGTGCCGACCAAAAAGGTGCTCCAAAAATGCCTGTTTTTGTACACCACGCACATAGAGTCGTAACGCACTTCGAGCCACCTCGCGTAGCACTTTGTAAACGTCCTCCAAATTAGACTCGCCGTCGAACCACTCGATTCCGTGATGATAGCACGCGAGATACGTATTTGTAGCGAGTATGCCTTTAGTAAGAGTTTCGCAATTGTATGGAGGCTTCACTATCCAATGGCCGATAAAATTACAATGAACTCCCAAAACAGCAATCTCTTTGGGTAAAAAATCTCCGTTGCAGTCGTGGAAAGCTTGAATGTCAATGATATAATCGGTCTTCTCCATTATACAAAGAAGCTCCTCGGGGGTTCGAAAGCGACTGATCTCGCACAGCAGGGGCTGCAAAGCGGCCGACTAGCGCTTGGGCCTCCACGGTCCCCCACCCTCTCTGCTGGCCCTGTGTTGCCGCTACAGTCTATTACGACTTGGCGCGCTGCATCTATTTCCAAAACATGTCAACACTAATCTTTGAAATTAATTAAATCAGTATTGGTTCTAGACGGACGGCTTCTATAACTTGAGAATGAATCTTCAAAACCAGATTTTTGTGTTTTCGAATCTTTTTGAGTATTCGTCGTTGCCTTTTCTTGATACGAAACACTAGTTTTCTCATTCAATTTTTCCGACGCGACGAGAGATTGATATTCATCTCCTCCTTTCCATCCCGAAGAGAAGCTTTTTTTCCACTGATCCATTTTTATACATAGAATAGCACGCTTCAGCTATTAACAATCGACTGACAAGTTCATTCGAATCATTACATATTTATAGGCAAGTAATGAAACTTACGAGTTATAGTCTATTACAACTTGGCGTGCTGCATCTATTTCTAAAACGTTGTCAAACTCTGCGTAGAGGATACAATTTATAGTTTTAGACAATGGCTTATCGAAGCGGACTTCGACTCTAATGGATCCGTTTTTTACGAGATTCCAATGCCCAGCGTAATGAGCCGACAGATCGGGGGTGAGATCGAATGCGAAGAGACAGTAGCCGTCTGGATACTCGCTCCGCCCAATGTCATTGCCCTCGTTCATATAATGTATACCGGTGCCGGAGAATAAAGTGTGGTAGGCTTCGACAAACATGGGGTTTGTTTTATCGAATTTAGGCTGCATAGGTTTGCTTGGCACTTGCGTACCGTCGACATACAGCGATAGAAAATTAATTGAAAAATTTTGAAAGTTGAACGGATTTAACGTTCGATCTCCGTTGAATGCTTTATTGTCGACAAAGCCGAGAATGACTCTTTTCGGTAATTGGCCAAGAATAACATTTTCTAAAGAGTCCCCGATTATACCGCTATGCATAGTAAAAGTTTTAACTTCTACACGCGTAATGGGGTATTTTACTGTCGCCGATGACAAGGCCTTTGCGTGGGCTATTAAAACAGCTGGTGATACTTTAACTCGCCGTACGAGGAGGGTGGCTTCCGCAATGTGAACGGAATACTCCGTAGCTGACGCGTTCATAAGACAAAACGCGGGTTTCGAGCGAACAAGTCTCAATCGCACTTCGACACCGTTTATGAGAAAACGATCTTGATTCATAATATCGCAGTGAAGATGTCCTAGAAGATCGTATTGCTTTCCTCCCGACATGCATGCCTGTCTAGCCACGAGCCCTGCATTTTCTGCATCATCAACGCCGGGTTGCTCTTCCATAGCGCCGGCAGTATCAGACGCCCACATGGCTGTGGATAGATGAGAATGCTTCGCCGCGGGGCCGTAATTCAAAAGAGTTTCGAGATACGCACGGTACGGGTATGCATTATTGGGTGGTGAGATGAGTTTTTGATTCAAGTAAACGTCAACCTGGTTGAATATCGAGTGTAGAAAGTTGTTGACCGGGGCTACTTGTTTGTCGGTGGTTGCTGTTAGAGGGGTTATCTGGACATTCACTCTTATCACTGTATGCGCGAGATCTAAATAATCCTCGTTTTGAGAATTTACACAAAACTCGATTGGACTCTCGTCGCTCAACGATGACACGGGTTTGTAAGATACCCATCTGCTCGATTCTATTGCGGTCTGCGTTGGCGGGAGTGAAAATAAGTCGAGTTCGGTCTTGAGGCACGCCTCCGAATGGCTATGTAAAAACGACATTTTCATCGTTTTACTTGATTATCCAAAAATATCGAGCGATTTAGTTTTTCTTGCCTTCTTCCTCCTCTTTGTAGTCTTCCGTTTAGCCTTCTTACTCTTGCGTTTTCGGTTTAGTCGTTTCAACGGTTTTGTACGTCTCCTTGTTTTACGTTTCGTGATTTTTTTTCCGGCTGTAGTGCTGCGTTTCTTCCGACGCCGTGATACGATGCGAAGCGGACCGAGAGCGAATGGAGACTGAGCTAGTCTCTTTGCGTGTCGACGTTTATAGCCCGATCCGTCCATCATTTTTGACAATTTTTCGGTTGCTTTCCTCTTTAGGTTGTGGCCGGACTCGTTTAGACGATTTCGAAGCGAATCTTTGAACGACACGTTCTCGCCAATATCTTCGAGCACGTTAGCGCCCGCACGCAAAGCCTCCTTACCGACAGCTCGAGCTCCCTTGGCGAGGAATGGTAATGCACTTCGAAATATTCCAGAAAACCATGAGCCTAGCCCGTGGCCTCGCATGCGTGGGGAGCCGACGTATACATGATTGACGCCGCGGCCTCCGTAGCCCGACTGATCGTAAACTGTGTAAAAACTCATTTTTTAAATCACTCAGATCGTTGCTTTCTTAAATGTAGCGTAACGGTCAACGTCCCAAACTCGAATGCTATCGGTTTACCGAGGTTATCCCTTATATCTATGTCGACCGTTTGAAATCTGTTTACGAGCACAGGGACGTAATGCACAGGATCGTAACTTTTTACCATAGTACCACCAAATTGAAATTTTTTTGCCTCCACGTTGACTATACGCAGAAGCGGCGCAAAAGTGTCGCCAACTATGCCTGGTTCGCATATATTGCTATACACAAACATTTGATCTGGAACTGTTCTTGCAAAACTCGCAGGTTGTGTACCTACATATCGTATTTGATAATTGTCAATTTGCTCGCGCAAATCGGTCGGTTCTATACCAAACTCGAATCCGAGTACACGTTGCACGGGGAGAGACAGTTCGGGTGTTTTACACATTTTTACATGGCCATCTTTTGAGAGTAATCCAACAGACACATAACCACCTCTTTCGTTGTAGAATAATTTCATACACAGTTTATCTTTACTCGTTAATACGAGAGCTTCGTTTATTGTATCGACAAGGCTTCGTATGTTGGGATAGGTGCCGTGCTGAAAGTATCGAGGCGCCTCGTTCTCGTGCGTCTTGAGAGTGCACTCTTCGTGCCGCAGATGCAGCGTTGTACATGGAACGTGTATTTCCGAAATACCTACGAGCCACCGCCCGTAGAGTTCGATCTCTTTGGGTAGACGGGTCGAGAAGCATGTAGTCGTATTATTTGGAAAATACTTTGCGCTGCTGTTGCTCGGGAGAACTATCGTGAAATTTGTCTGATACATTTTTAAATATTTTTCAAATCGGCAGCCGGCACCCACGAGTTGAATTTATCCGGATATCCAACCCAACTTACGAAATATTGTTTATTCTTGCCACGGCCTTTCGAGCGCAAAATTTTGTCAATTTTATATTCGCGCTCCTCGACGCGCGATTTATGTACAGCAGATAGTTCTTCAGGATAGAAAAAACCCTCTATATCCTCGCCTTGTAAATCAACGAGTTTGTAGATAAATAAACCTTGTCTCTTCAAAACTTTTGTAATTTTGAACACTTCTTCGCTCCAAGATTTTTCAGCACCTTTCTCGAAAATATTTTTTTCTCGACTTATACGCACGTGTGCACCTACTTTGTACTTTGATTTTTTTCGACGAGGTTGGTTACGCACCGCACGAGCAACTAATTATCTCGGGCTTTGTGCGCGTTATATAAAGTCACACTTGCTGGCTCCATTTTAATCGTAGAATGCGGTTGTGTTGTTGTAACCGTCAACCAGTAGTTGTAATACGTCAATGTATCGCTTTGTATTCTTATACGTAAAGTATCTGTACATGCGCTCCTTCAGAGTTCTGTTGAAACGCTCCACAACTGCGGCTTTTACATCGGGGTTGCTTACAGTTCGAAAATGTATGTCGTTGTCTTTGAGAAATTTTTGAAACGTTTTCCCGACAAATTCTTTACCGCGATCCGTTTGCAGTGTGTGCGGCGACCGATGCTGATCGTTTTTGAGAATTTTCTTGAAAGCATTTGTAACCGCGAGCGCAGTTTTGTCGCGAAGGGGCTGAGCCCACACAAATTTAGACAAAACATCGATTACAACCAATATGTATGCTACACCGTCGTTTTGGTCTTTGATAGAATTGAGCTGTATGAGATCTGCCTCCCAAACTTGGTCTATTCCTTCTACGTTGTAAAATAGTCGAGGAAATTTCCTACGTACAGTTTTGTGAAGTGTGTAAGCGTCGTGGCGCGTAAACCACTTTTTAATTTTTTCCGGAGAAATTTTATTTTTATTTTTACGAATCAAATTTCTTGCACCAGAAAATGCCAATGCTTTCTTCGGATCAAAATATTGTTTTTTCAAACGTTTGTTTACGGACTTTTTAACCATTTTTTACTAGGTGTAGAACTGAAAAGTGGTTTTTCGCCTCGTTTTCTTAAAGTAACCTTTGGATCCATAAGACGTTTAAAATCACTTTCGTTGAAACGTTTTTTCGGTGTCTTAAAATCGTTCCCCGCAGATGTCTCGTTGTCGTCGCCGTCGTCGTCGTCGTCGTCAATGCTTAATTTGCTCCAGTCTCTGCTCGACGACTCGGCACCGGCGATACTCCACAAATCGGGGTTCCCCACATATTTTTTAGGCACGTTGATATCGCGAAGTAGTTTCGCAAACTCTTTTCTACCGACAGCTTTAATTTTTTTCCGCGAGCGCGCAGCCTCGTTCATCAAGTCGATAATGTTTGAATTTTTAATTGTCTCCCCGTCGATAGATACGACACCAGTGGCACTCCACGTTATGCGGTCGCGGCGTCCCCTTCAAGTGGTTCAATAGCAGCTGCGTGATTCTCTTGTAAATCTTCGGAAACACTTTGAATAATCAACTCGTCCGTAATGCCTCCGAGTCTGCAGCTTTCACATCTATCACGGGATTGCGTTTTTCTTCCACAAAAAATAAATACCGTCGTAAACACTCAAATAATCTTTTAAACGTTCTTGCTCGTTTGGGTACGTTCTCGAATCGAGAATTTTTCTCATTTCATCGTCCAGGCGTGTGAGATTATCTCCTACAGTCTGCGTAGACCCTAGCGCCACAGGT
>JACCIB010001302.1:0-40846 GCA_018906965.1 Philotrypesis tridentata | reverse complement strand
CGGAGATATTAGTGAGAGAGATAGACAATTATGTTTTGAAATTAGAAAATTTACTACAATATATAGAGGTAGAAAATTTTAATTCAAATGGTCCTTTTAAATTATTAATAGATAGTGGTGCTCAGTTAAATATATTAAAAATAGATATTATTACCTAGAGAAATAAATACTGAAAATAAAATTTTAAATATCAGGCATTACCGATAATGCTTTGAGAAACTTTAGGTGCAATTAAATTTCCAATAAATAATATATATTTTGACTTTCATGTAGCACCAGAAGGATTCTCTATTCCATTTGATGGAATTTTAGGAATTAAAGCTTTATTACAACAAAAATTAAGACTTGATAAAGGTTATTAGATATTAACGGGCAAAATTTCAACTAAAATCAATAATGATAAGTATCATATTAACACACATACAGTTCCTAAACTAGAACTAAAAAAGCGATTATTAAAATAAATTTTGAGGAATGTGAATTTATAGGATTAATTCCTGATTTTAAAATTCATTCTGAAAATGCAAAAGTAACTTTTGAAAATCCTGGAAGTTGTATTATTACGAATGTTGACGTGAGAAACGATAGTGAAAATGTTTCTATTGTTAAAATTCGGCAAAACATTAATTTACATAAAGATATTAAGCAAATATTGAATACAGTAAGTGAAATAAATGATAATTTGAGCGAAATGAAAGTGAATGATTTTAAAATTGAAAATCATAAAGGCAATTTGATTGAATATTTAAATGATTCCAAAATAAATATTGAAAGTTTTATTGGTAATATAAACACTTGTTTAAGGAAATTTGAGATTGATTTAGATGAAGAATTAATTGATTATGATTATCCAACATTTTGTAAGATACTTAAAGATACTGTTGAATTTGATTCAATGAAAAATTATGTAAATTACAAAATACAATAATTTTTTAACATTTGATATTGACGATATGCCTGAAAATTTTATAGCAAATTTCAATTCTGAATTACCTAAAGATGATGAGACTCTACATTGTGGTTCTATTCTTTAATTGCAGAAAATGAAATTGATTTGATAAGTAATGAAAATTTTAATGAAAAGGAAAGACAACAATTACTAAAAAACACTGTTGATTTAAGCCATTTGTCTAATAAAAAGAAAAAGATTATTGAAAGTTTAATAGTAAAAAATAGTGATATTTGTTGGCTAGAGGGGAAAAATTTGGTATTTGTAATATTGAAGAACATGCAATTAATTTAACAGATGAAAAGCCAGTTTATGTTAAACAATTTCCGTTAGAATATAATTTAAAACAAATCGCTATAGCTGAAACTAAAAAATTAATATCAAATGATTTAGTAAGATCATCTACTAGCGCATTTAATGCACCTGCTTTTGTTGTTCCTAAAAAAGGTCTAACTAAGGATGGTAAAAAAAATGGAGATTAGTAATTGATTATAGAAAATTAAATGCTAAAACTATTCCAGATCCTTATCTTTTGCCTAATATCACTGAAATTTTTGATAGTATAGGTAAAAACAAGTATTTTACTACAATTGATATGGTATCAGGTTTTCATCAAGTAAGAATGAAAGAATCAGACATTCATAAGACAGCCTTTAGTGTACATCCCTTAGGAAGATTTGAATTTAAGGTACTTCCCTTCGGTTTAGTTAATAGTCCTAGGGTTTTTCAGAGAATTCTAAATTCGGTACTTGGTGATTTATTAGAAAAAGGATTTTGTTTTGTTTACATTGACGATATTATTATTGTAGCGAATTCAATCGAGGAACATAACGAACGGTTTAATTTGATTGCTGGAAAACTAAGGGAAGCAGGGTTGAAATTAGAAACGAGTAAATGTAAGTTTTTTCAAAAGGAGGTAGAATTTTTAGGGCATTTGATTAGTGAAAATGGTATCAGAACTGATCCAAAAAAGGTCGAAGCTATAAATAAATTTCCAGTTCCTAAAACGGTAAAAAATATTCGAGAATTTTTAGGATTGGCAGGTTATTATAGGCGTTTTATTGATAATTTTGCGGACATAGCAAAACCAATAATTCAGCTTTTGAAAAAAGAGGAAAAATTTGTTTGGAATGAGGTCAGACAAAAAGCTTTTGATCAATTAAAGAGAGCATTAAGTGTAGCACCAGTTTTACAATTTCCGGATATGAATAAACCTTTTATTATTAGTGTCGATACGTCCGGCTATGCTATTGGTTGTGTCCTTTCTCAAGGGAATATTGGGGAAGATAGGCCAATTGCCTTTGCCTCAAGGGTTTTGAAAGCGGCGGAGAAAAATTATCATACTTATGAAAGGGAAGCATTAGCAATTATGTTTGCAGTAAAAACATTTAGAAATTATATTTATGGAAATAAATTTTATATAATTACAGATCATAAACCATTGTTATCGTTTAGATCTGCAGATAAAAATTCGCGAGTTCAAAGGTGGCGTTTAAAGTTATTAGATTATGATTACGAAATTATTTATAAACCGGGTAAAGTCAAAACTAATGCGGATGCTTTGTCCAGAAATCCTATAGAAAACAATCAAATAAATGTTGTTACAAGAGCTCAAAAAGCAAAAAGTTAGAAAAATTAAATAGTAAAGAAAGTTGGACTAATGATATGAAAATTCAAAAATTAAATGAGGATCGTATCAAACAAAAAGCAAAGAAATTTAACAAACGAAAGAAGGATAGAAATACAATATTCGAAAATCAAGGAAAAGTAGAGCAAAATGAAAATAAATATGAAAATATTGTATTTACAAAAAAATCTATTGAATTTAGAAAAGATAATTTAGTTCATTTTATTGATAAGAATAAACAGTCATTAGATAGACATACACGTAAATTAATAAATAAATTTAATGTTACTTTTAAGGGAATTTTGAATGGAATTGAAGTCATAGATTTAAATGTAAATAAATATTTGTATTATGTATAGATGTGGGTCAATCTTCAATAACTCTTAAGAATAACATCTACGAAATTTTTAGTTCATTAAAACAAATATTGTTAGATAAACAAGTATATAGTTTCAGTATTTCTAAAGATTTACAAATTGCTAATTTAAATTGGGTAGATATTGAAGAGATTTTATTGAAAGTTTTTAAAGATGGTATGATTAGGATAGTTATTTGTTTAAATTATATAGAATATGTTGATTTAGATAATAGAGATAAAATATTTCAAGAAAATCACGCTAGTGTTATGGGAGGTCATTCAGGTGTAAATATAACATATAATAGGATAAGGAGTAAATTTTTCTGGGAAAATTTGAAAGCTGATATTGAAGATAGAATAAAAAGGTGTGAAGATTGTCAAAGAAATAAGTTAAAAAGAGTAAAAACTAGGCAACCAATGGTGATTACAGATACACCAAGTAAAACTTTTGACAAAGTTGCAATGGATATAGTTGGTCCTCTAAATATAACTAAAAATAGTAATATCCAAGATTTACTTTCTAAATATTTAGTGGTAGTTCCGTTACAGGATCAAACTGCAGAAACTGTCGCGGATGCATTTATTAAAAGATTTATTTGTATCTTTAGTTCTCCTAAAATAGTTTTAACAGATAGGGGTGCAAATTTTACTAGTAAACTTTTGAAAGCAGTAGCAAAACGATTTAAATTTTCAAAAATTGAAACAACTGCTTTTTCACCTCAATCCAATGACTCGTTGGAGAGAGCGCATCATCCTTTATGCGAATATTTAAAGAATTTCTCTACAAAAAAAATTATGTATGAATTAGTATTTGCTTATCCACCTCGTTTACCTTCAAGCGAACCTTTGAAAATTTCTGAACGAATTCCGTCGTTCAATGATTATTTAGCAAATTTAATTAGGAATATGAAGGACATTGCTGAGTTAGCAAGGGAAAATTTAATAATTTCAAAAGAAAAATCAAAGAAATACTATGATAGATATATAAATCCAGTAACTTTTGAAAAAGGTGATAAAGTTTGGCTGGTAAAAGAACCAAAACCAGGAAAACTGGAAAAAAATCAAAATATTGGTCCTTTTGAAATTATTGAGGTATTAGATAATAATAATATTGTAATAGATAAAAATGGAAAGTCAAATACAGTTCATGCGAATAAATTAATAATGTATAAAAAGAAAAGCTAATATATTTTGTTTGTTTTAGGAGGAAAATGATGTTCAACTATTTTATTATTTTCATACTATGTTTCAAATTAAATGAAGCAATCATAGGGTATGATTGTGGTTCTTCTTCACCTAATATAACAACATATTCATTGCTGGATTCCGGAGAATGTGATTTTCAAGACGAGCAAGTAAATTCTACTAATGTTGCTATTGAATTGATATAAGTAGCAGAATTTCGATTAGTTTCAATTATTCAATGTAAAATTGAAATTCATCGAACAGTTTTTGAATGCGGAATATTTGGTCATTTAATACCTACGGAAAATTCAGAACAACAATATATTAAAGAAATAAGTCATGAACAATGTAAATCTATTCATGAGACAGGGATTTTTAAGTATGATGAGGCACATATTATTTCTGATTTAAAAATAAATTCAACTACATCAAAAGGTATAGATTTTGCGGGAAGTGCAGCAGGAAAATCTTGCTCTGGTGCTTCCTATGCAGATAGTTTTGGCTCATGGAATAAAGTTTTTGTTCATGGTTTAATTAAAATAACTTTAATTCAAAATAATGCGAAAGTAAATTTAAATTCGGATAAATTAATGTTAAGTTCAGGAGTAGTTTGTAAATTTTCTGATAAACATTGTATGGATATGGAAGGTGGTTTAACTTTTTGGGATATTTTACCACAAGGTGAAAGTTTTAAAAATAAGTTCGATATTTTATTTAAGGGAATAGCTACTAAATATTTTAGTAATAAAAATAAAGAAATAGTTTATGCGGTTAATTTTAAGGAAATTACGTTTTCGCTATCGACAAAAAATACTGAAATGTATTGTGATAGATTACTTATTCGTACTGAACATCCAAAATTATTTATTTTTGAGAAAGATGCTAATTTGAATGCTTATTATTATGATGCAGATTCTGTTAATAAGTTTGATTTAGATATTTTTACTTATGTAAATTCTAAATTTGTTTATGTTGAAAGACATTTAAGAAATCAAATTAATGATTTATATATTAATTTAATTAGGGAAAAATGTGAACTTGAAAGAAAAGTTATACAAAATTCCTTATCCATTGCTTCCATTTCTCCAGATGAATTTGCGTACAATATTATGAAAAAACCTGGCTATATTGCAAAATTGGCTGGCGAAGCAGTACATTTAATTAAATGTATACCAAGAACTGTTAAAATTTTACATCTCAAGGAATGTTATAATCAATTACCAGTTTTAGTGGGTAATGAAACTTGGTTTCTAACACCTAAAACGTATATTTTATTAAAAAAGGGTATGCAAATTGATTGCAATTCTGTTATTCCCACATTTTACAAAATTGAGGAAAATTGGATTAAGTTGACACCGAAACCAATAGTATCAGGATCGCCAAACATTCTAAAACCAGATACTACAATTCGACTGCAATTTGAATCAGTTGATAATTTAGCTACGAATGGAGTCTATGCGCAAGAAGATTTGGATTCATTACAACAACAATTGATGTTTCCTATGGAGAAAGTAGCGTTGTTAAATATTGTTGCGAGAGATGTAGCTGAAAAATCTACAGGAGAGAATATATTTTCGGAAAATACATTGACTCACATTGCTGAAAATACTTGGAAGAAAATTATTGAAAAATTGACAACTTGGGGATCATTATCATCGGTAATAATTATGATATTAATTATTTTAAATATTATAAAATTAACCATTGATACTATTATTAGAGGATATACGTTACATGCTATTTATGGATGGTCCATACATTTATTTGGAGCAGTATTTAGTTCCATTACGCATTTATTTATTTCTTTGCAAAAAACAGATGCATAAAATTTTAAGAAGTTCAAGAGAGAGTTTAACAATAATAATGATGACGGTATTATGTTAGAAGAAATTAAGATTGATTGTCCACGGATCATTTCAAGGCCTATATTAAATTCGTCTATGCCTACTATAAATGCAATAGAAAATACATCTTTTACGCAAAAACAACTTCCACCTATTCCTGATCGTTTACCTGCACTTTTGCCTAACAAAAATTAAATTCACAAAGGAAGTGTAGTATTTTTTCTTTGAGTTTAGATTAGTATTTCTTAAATGTTTTGTTGATTTGTTTATAAGACTGTATGTTATAAATAGTAATTTCATTAGCGGATAGCCATTATCTTAGGCACCGAGGAGTTTACATCTATGATGTAATTTTCTTTTGTTAGGGAAAAATAGGAGGGGATGAAAAATGAAAAAATAAATACAACAATTTTTTAGAATAAATATATGTATTATTAAATATTATTGGTATTATATCGGGATACAAATTTAGGCCCAATATATACATTATAAAAATTATTAAAAACTTCTATATATACACGGTTAGTGTCATTATTATAAACCTGTAGTTCATAAAATGTAAGGCTGGCAATGCCCCAGGTGTCAGCTGCTGGTTCATAAGTACCATCCTGGAGTCGGTCATTGCGAAGTTTTTCACATTGGCGCCAAGTTCTAATTGAGATCCAATCGTCAAACTGAAACAAAATGGGAAAAATATTATTATTAAATATTATACATTTTTTTTATAGATTGAAACTACTTACATGAACAAATGTCCAGCGTCGCTGTTTAACGGTCGGTTCAGGAGGTGGATCTCTACCTTCCTGGCGGGCTCGTTTGCAGTGTCTGGTATGTTGCCAGAACTGAAACTATTTAAATTAAGGATTAGTCATAAGTTTATATGTTGTTTAATATTTAACTATACTTACACACACTGCGCTGCGTCGTTTGTGCGGAAACCTGTACATTTTGTATTTTCGAGTTGAACTGTGTAGTTAGTTAGGCTACTGCACGTTTTATAACCACAAAAATGTTTATTTAGCATAATATAATTAGGTTACTTTATAAGTGGAACGTTTGAATTTTGAAATATTGATTACATTGCAAATTCTTTGCAATGTTTTAGGCCCTGAGGTGTAACATCCTATGACGTTATTTCTTTAATTTTCTTTTTACTAGCTTAACTATTAAAACACATGTTGATTTTCAAAACGCTGACATTTCAAAATTCAAATCACCAACACCGATTATGTCAATTGCATAAGGTTCGATGATTGGCACACTTTCAAAAGTAAGAGCTCAGCTGACGCTGAGCTTGCGAAACGCAGACTAAGCGTTATACTTTTGGAAGATCGCGTTATTGTATGTAATATTACAAAATGTTTAGAAATTAATATTCAATAATGTTGTAAATTTATAAACTAAGTTTTGTGTTTAAAAGAGGCTCAATGCCCTCAATTAGACAGTCGAGATTTTGTATAGACTCCGTCCACGCCGGTTCGAAAATTGGCGGAGTTTGATTGTTTAAAATCCATTGTTGTTAATTATTACAGTTTTCATATTTTTAATAAACATATTAGATACTACTATACTCTATTTTGTGTGGAATAATTTAATTGTGAAATCTAAAAACCTATACTCTGAGATCCGAAAGGAATTATTTAAATCATTGGGTTTTCTGAATACAACGATCTACACAAACATCAACTGGACTTTCAACAATTCGTCTTGAGTAAAAAAGGACTATCCAACGCCATAGGTTCAAACAAGGTAAGTTCTAATTATATTCTTGTAGGAAATACATTTACTATAGAGATCTAGGTACATATTATCACTAGACTTTTATCACTATAAATGTGACTTTTATCAATTTAAATATTCCTGACTATACGCATTAAATTGAAGTAGTCAGGACTTAACATGGCAATTTATGTTTAAAATGTGAATTTTGTAATGCACTTCATTTTAAATTTGAACTTCCTAAAGACAAAAAATTTTCTAATTGTTGTCAGAAAGGAAAAGTTTCTTTACCTGAAGATAATGATTATCCTGATGAAATTAAAAGTTTAATTTTGAAAAATCAGCACTTTAGAAAAAATATAAGGTTATATAAGAATGCAATTGCTTTTGCAAGTTTTAGTGCCCGTTTTGACAAACTATTTTCTTCGGGTCCACCCGTTATTCGAATATGTGGGCAAATCTATCATAATGCTTATGCATTACATCCTGAAGAAAATTTACCACGAAAATATGGTCAAATGTATATTATTGATAATGAAGAAGCAAATAAATCGCGATACGAAACTAATATTGAATGCTCAGAGAAGATTTTAAAAGAATTGGATGATTTTATGAGAAAACACAATCCATATGCTGAAGCTTATAAAATGATGTACGAAATAGAATTAGAAAAAAAAAAATAAAAATATTCTTTCAGAAGTGAGAATGCTCATAGTAAGAAATCATAATTTTGATAAAAATCGTTACAATATTGCAGCGTGTAACGAAGTTGCCGTAGTATTTGAAGCGAATGATGGGGAACCACCGATAAAAAGAGATATTTGCATATATCCAAAATCAGAACATCCAATTACAATTCCTTCTATAAGTCGACATGTTGACCCAATGACATATCCTTTAATATATCCTACAGGCGGTTCCGGATGGATGCCTTATATAAAATCAAATAATAGTAAAAATAATGTATCGACTCTTCAATTTTACAAGTATAAATTAAGTGTAAGACAAAATTTTAATCCTTATTTAAATGTAGGAAAGCTAACTCAACAATATGTTGTTGACGCTTGGGTGAAAGTAGAGGGTTCTAGGTTATATTTCATAAAAAAGAATCAAAATATTTTAAGAACAGAATTATATGCAGGATTAATAGACTATTTGAATAACAAATATTGTAAGGAAAATGAGCAATGTGAAGTTGGAAAAATGTATATATTACCATCCAGTTTTACCGGAAGTCCTCGAGCTTTACATCAAAAATTCATCGATTCAATGGTTCTTGTTCAAACATATGGTAAACCTGATTTGTTTCTTACTATGACTTGTAATCCAAAATGGAATGAAATTATTGATAATATCGAACATTTTGAAGAACCTGTGGATAGGCCAGATATTGTTGTAAAAGTATTTAATGAAAAAGTAAAACAACTAAAACACGACATAGTTAAAAACAATATTTTTGGAAAATGTATTGCATATACCTACGTAATTGAATTTCAAAAAAGAGGCTTACCTCATATACATATGCTCATTTTTCTAGATAAAGAAGATAAATTTTATAATAATGAATTAATAGATGAAATTATTTCTGCTGAAATACCAGATGAATCAAAAAATCCTAGATTATACGCAATAGTTAAACGTTTTATGGTTCATGGGCCTTGTGGCGAACAAAATCAAAATTCTCCATGTATGGATTTAGAAACAAATAAATTTGCCAAGAACTTTCCAAAACGTTTTAATGAATATACTTCAATAAAAACAGGCTACCCTTTATATAGAAGAAGAAATGACAAAAGAAAAATTTATTTTTCTTCAAAAAAATGGGCAGATAATAGGTTTATTGTTCCGTATAATCCATTCTTGTTATTAAAGTATAATAGTCACATAAATGTTGAAGTTTGTTCAACTGTATTATGTGTAAAATATTTATTCAAATACTGCTATAAGGGACATGATTGTGCTTTTATTGAAATGAAATTAGAAATAAAAAACATAACTGAAAATGATGATAATAATGAAGTTAGCGAAGAGAAAATTAAATATGATGAAATAAAACAATATATTAATACAAGGTATGTTTGCCCACCAGAAGCTATGCATCGTTTATTAGAATATGATATAAGCGAATTATCACATACTATTAATAAAATGCCTGTTCATGAAGAAAATCAACAACCAGTTTTTTATGTGAAGAATGAAGAAATTAATGTATTAAATAAAAATGTTGGCACACAATTAACTGCTTGGTTTGAACTTAATAAAATTGACATTGAAGCACGCAAGTATTTATACACAGACATACCGAAGCATTATGTGTTTGACATTAAAACGAAAACATGGAATAAACGTAAGAAATTGAATAAACCAATATTAAGTAGAATGTATTTGGTAAGTCCCAAACAGAAAGAACGTTTCTTTTTACGCTTATTATTATTACATATTGAAGGGGCAACATCTTTTGAATATTTAAAAACTTATAATAATATTACATATTCAAGTTTTTATGAAGTTTGTAAAGCAAGAAATTTAATAGCTACAGATGAAGAGTGGAGTAAATGTTTAGAAGAAGCATCACAATATAAATTTCCATTAAGTATGTGCCAATTATTCGGTTATATTTGTGTATTTCATAATCCGGTGAACGCTTTAGATCTTTTTGAAAAATTTAAGTCAGATTTTTATCCGCCAACAATGAATGTAGAGAAAGGAACACAATATGCAATAAAATTAATAAATGACGTTTTAATTTCTCATGGTTTCACAACTAAAGATTTTGGTTTACCTGAAGTATCTAACGAAAATAAATTAACTTTCACTCATACCGATTTTGACATAAATATTGAGAACGATAATGATTATAACTTTCGATTGAATCGAAACACTATGTTACTAGAACGAATTTCAACATTGACAGACACTCAAAGAATAATCTATAATATGGTAATTAATGCTATTAATGGAAAATCCAACGATAAAAATATCTTTATTGATGGTCCAGGAGGAACTGGTAAAAGTTACATATTAAATACACTTATTGCTTATTTTAAAATAAATCAAATAAAATTTTTAACTGTTGCGTGGACTGGGATAGCGGCAAATTTATTAGAAGATGGAAAAACCGTACATACCACATTTAAATTACCATTTAATATTAATGAGCAAAGCACATGCAATATAACAGCCAGCAATAATAGTGGACATACAATGAAACTTGTTAAAGTGATTATTTGGGATGAAATAACAATGGCTTCTAAATATGCATTTGAAGCAGTAGATCGTATGTTGAAAGACATATGTAACAATGAATATATATTTGGCAACAAAATTATAATTGTATCAGGAGATTTTCGACAAACATTGCCAATCGTTAAATTCGGGAACAGAACTCAAATTGTTGAAAATTGTGTTAAAAAAAGTTATTTGTGGGATAATTTTAAAACTGTATCTTTAAAAGAAAATAAGCGTGTTATTGAATCAGATGTGCAATTTAAAAAGTGGCTTTTACAAATTGGAGATGGAATATTTACGAACACATTTGAAGAAAAAAATGAAGTAATATGTATACCTAATGAAATGTTATCGAATGGAAATATAATTGAAGAAATATATGGTACGAATATTGAACCAAATGATAAAGAATATTATGAAAATATTATATTAGCTCCAAAGAATTCAGACGTTTTAGAAATAAATAATAAAATTTTATCTATAATCAATGAAACAGAACACACATATTTAAGTACAGATTCAGCAGAGGATGTTAATAATGAAAATTTGAATACAATTTTACCAACAGAATTTTTAAATTCTTTGACACCTAATGGCTTGCCGCCACACAAACTGACATTGAAGAAAGGGGCTATAATAATGCTATTGAGAAATTTAAATTTGAACGAAGGACTTTGCAATGGTACAAGGTTAATTGTTAAAGATATGAAAGATTACTGCATTTTAGCTGAAATCGTAAGTGGAAGAAAGCTTGGCTCAAATGTTATAATACCAAGAATAAATTTATCGCCACCTATAGAGGAACTATCATTTTCAATGACACGAAGACAATTTCCAATTAGGCTTGCACACGCTATGACAATAAATAAAGCCCAGGGACAATCGTTAAAAAAAGTTGGATTATATTTACCATCTTCAGTATTCTCTCATGGACAGTTATATGTAGCATTATCAAGGGCAATAAATTCTAAATATTTAAAAGTGTTTATAAATGAAAAAAATAAAATTAAAAATGAGAAAAAAATCAACAAAGTTTACATTAAAAATATTGTATTTAAAGAAATACTATAAATTTAAAGCTAGCTAAAAAATATTGAAAATATAATTAAAGGATAACAGTGTTAATGGGAATAAAATTAATACCCGTAAAGAGCGCTGCTAAGGATAGCGGCAGCCAAGAAAAGAAAATGTAGAAATTGAACGACTTTTGACGCCTGGTAATGAAAAAATGTACGGCCATAGAGAGCGCTGCTAAGGATAGCGGCAGCCAAGAAAAGAAAATATAGAAATTGAACGACTTTTGAAGCCTGGTAATGAAAAAATGGACGGCCATAGAGAGCGCTGCTAAGGATAGCGGCAGCCAAAAAAAGAAAATGTAGAAATTGAACGACTTTTGAAGCCTGGTAATGAAAAAATGTACGGCCATAGAGAGCGCTGCTAAGGATAGCTGCAGCCAAAAAAAGAAAATGTAGAAATTAAACGACTTTTGAAGCCTGGTAATGAAAAAATGTACGGCCATAGAGAGCACTGCTAAGGATAGCGGCAGCCAAGAAAAGAAAATGTAGAAATTGAACGACTTTTGAAGCCTGGTAATGAAAAAATGGACGGCCATAGAGAGCGCTGCTAAGGATAGCGGCAGCCAAGAAAAAAAGCAAAGAATGCAACAATTAATTTAATTTAACATCTACATTTAAATTCCGACAATTCCAATATCGCCGTGATTTTTCACCTTAGTGATTTTTTATTTGATTTTTTGATTTCATTATTTTTTAATTTTTTTATATTTTGGGAAAAATGTCCAGATTGAAAGTAATTTTTTTGAAACAAACACATTTTTTCAGAAACAACCTGAAGGAAGGAAGCAAGGAAGGAAGACAACATTGTTTTCGAAGTGGACACACGCATAAATAATTAAATGGATTAGGCCTACAGGGGAAACCACGAAAAAAAAAACGCGCCATTTCTATTTACCTCAAAGGTGTTGCGGAAATAGTAGAAAAATCATTGGTTACCTTACACAATTTCATCACATTATGTCTTACATGTTGTATGGGAAGGGTGACGAGTATGAAGGGAAGGGTAGCGAGTATGAAGGAGAAGGGTGACCATAATTAAGGGAAGGGTGGCCAGCATTAAGGGAAGGGTGGCCAGCTAAATGAGCCAGCACAGGGGTAGACAGCTTTATAAAGCCGCGCGGAGCGCGGGTGGGCGGTTGGGGGAAAAAGTGTCAAATCAAAAGTGTCAAAAAAAGTCTGAACAATTTTTAAAGTGCAATTATTGTTGAGTTGAGAGCTGAGTATATTATATACGTATATGCAAATATATATTGGATTGATATTCTTTATCAAATCAAATGTTCCTTAAATATACTCATAAGTATATATATGTCATATTGACTGAAAAAAAAAGTCTTAATCGATCTGAACAATTTTTAAAGTGCAATTATGACCTTGGATTAGAAGATACTTGAAATGTCAATGATGGCATTTGAAGCTGAGCGTATAAACTTTATGCACGTATATTGCAATATACACGTGTAGATGTTTATACCAATTTTTAAGCCAAAAAAAAGTCTGCAAAACCCCAATCGATATTCCGAAAGGAAGCTGCTTAATATAATAGAAGATGTGTTGTGACATACAGATTTCAACTATTTCAATCAAAATTTTGTTGAAAAAAAAATAACAAAAGGTTGTTAGTTAATTCATAGATCATGCATTCATTGTTTATTGTTTAAACATGATTACCATAAAAACACCATAAAATCCCATAGATAAAAGAAAAGCTTAATGAAAACGTACTCGTTGTATGGAAGGCCTCTCAACATGAAAGTGTCGAGTAATACCATGAAAACCCCATAGAAAACCCATAGACCCCATGCTTTGTTGAGTTGAGAGCTGAGTATATTATATACGTATATGCAAATATATATTGGATTGATATTCTTTATCAAATCAAAAATCAAATGTTCCTTAAATATACTCATAAGTATATATATGTCATATTGACTGAAAAAAAAAGTCTTAATCGATCTGAACAATTTTTAAAGTGCAATTATGACCTTGGATTAGAAGATACTTGAACTGTCAATGATGGCATTTGAAGCTGAGCGTGTAAACTTTATGCACGTATATTGCAATATACACGTGTAGATGTTTATACCAATTTTTAAGCCAAAAAAAAGTCTGCAAAACCCCAATCGATATTCCGAAAGGAAGCTGCTTAATATAATAGAAGATATACGTAGAGCTGACGTCACGATGACGTAGTCCGCGGAGAACATTTGTTCCGACGGGAGAAGAATTTTTGATTAGAAGAATTCGAGACCTCGCACTTTCACTTCACAAAATCTTTTGATAGAAGCCATTTCGTAAAATATGATCCTGAAGTGATTTTGTTAGTTTTATCCCAAGCTTTCATTTGAGTGCTCATAAGTGAGAATTAAAGCTCTTAATGCGAAGAAAATCGTTCACCAAGGTTCCAGCAGGGTCAATTTAAAGTATATATGGTCTTGCTAGCGCCCGACGGCGGCGTACGTACTAAAGTACCTTATACTTGCCATCGTGGTGCTATCGCGCCCCTTGATTTTCGGTTCTCGAACCACGAATCATCAAAGTGGTCGAGTGTTCCGTTTATTTGATTTGTAGAGGAAAAAAAATATATGTGAGTGCTGATACTTTTTGTGACTTCAATGGTGTTAATACAACTGTGGCACTTGTAATTTATTTCTCCTGAATCAATCAATTATTTTTTCCTTTGAATTCCTTTTCTTTCTATTTGTTTAATGGAGTTTGAGTTGAATTAAAAAAAAACTGTTATCATCAAAAAAAAATGTTATGTGTGTATTTAGTAATTTGCATATATGTTTTCTGAATTACGCTAAATTTTGTTGTATTTTTCTGTGAAAATTCTAATCCATTTTTCTTTTTAATTAATAAAAGTGATATTTTTGCGTGTTCGACAACAAAAAACAATTCACCTGTGATTGTGGTCGAAAATTTAAACCAAAGTTGAGAGAGAGAGAGAGAGAGAAAAAAAAGGTGTCAATGCCGTGGAGTGACCCACGCTACTTGTAATGGCGGCGCGCGCGCGTCGCTTGCTTTTCAAAAGTTGCGCGTCGGTACTGCGGCACTATCTCTATGTGCGCGTTATTTTGTTTCAGAGTTTTAATCTCACTAAAGATATTGATAAAAAATGTTGATCCCGACAACTTTCGGAACTCCGGGGCCTCCACTTGATTCTGTTAGGTTTTTATTACTAACAGAATACGCTTTTCTTTAAAACGCATTAGGGTTGTCGAAACTTGTAGGCACGCTGTTCGAGTGCTCTACCGCGCTTGAATTGCGCGTTTGGGAAATAATGAAATCGCTTCTAGCAGGTGGCGCACGCAAAATAAAACAATTATTTTACATTTAGTTGAATTTCTACCTTTGCCTAGCTGTTGTAGCTTCTCAGAAGTCCCTGGACGTTGACTCAGTCGAAATAATTGCGGCTCAGCCTTCTGTTTAGCGCTTAGATGACGATGGATAATTGATTGCAAAATAAGAAGCAAGGTCCGGCGGTGAAATAAATCTCGAAATGGTTTTCACTGATTTTACTTTATTGAGATAATTGGAACAATTCGCCACTCGGGTTTCTAATTGAATGATTGTGATAAATGTTTAGAACCAAAAGCTACTTGTACAAAAAGAAAATGTTCGACCAATATGCGACTACTCTGTTTCGGCTCTCGAGACGCACTGGGGAGGGCTCGCAATTAGTCGTAGGATAGAGCGCGTCACTTTCTCCCCCACTAATTGTCTTTTACCTCTCCCGTATCACTCTCTTCACTGCACTTGCAACTTCACTCTTTCTCGCACACATGGACTAGGTGAGAAGTCCGGCGGCACGGAGGAGGGCGAAACGCTTGGTCAGCGCTTCGAGGGCTGTGGGAGAGGTACCGTTATTATCTTCGCTCTGCGATGATTCTAACTGCTTTTGCTTATGGAAAATTCAACTCGTAATGCGACGTTGCCGGTGTGTTGTGCATTCTGGCTTCGTCACATAACATTAAGTAATTTATTAAAATTATAAAAAATAAAAATAAATAAGAATTAAAGGTTTGAATTAAAAAATAATTTATTAACCTTTCTTTTTGTTACGTATTGGTCCACGCGTATTCTCTCAAAATTCTATATATGGGGTCAGCGCGTCATCGGCAGACATACGAGGGTGCTTGGCTGCGTTGAATAAAACGCAATCGGGTAGTATGCGAATGGCGATATGGACGAGGGTCCCTCAATGACACGACGAACAACAGAATGATCAATTAATTTATATTAAACCTTGGTTTTCCTGAAGAATACAGCTGGGCTAGAAGGCCAAATGAATGTCAGCCATGTGTGCGATTGCCAGCGTGCAGGCGAATCGGGCCGTTTCGTTTCCGACAAGGGTAGGTAGGCAAGAGAATGCGCGAAAACGACCGATTTGGTGTAAGTGATTTTTATTATAAATCTATGACCCACTCGAGGTTCTAAGGTAAATTGACAAAATGAAATATAAAATGAACTGGCAAGGAAAATCACGTCGAGTCCGCTCGGTGGCTCGAGACGCTCTGCTGGAGGGCGCGCAATTAGGCGTAGGAGAGAGCGCGTCATCTTCTCTCCCACTAATTGTCTTTTACCTCTCCCTATCCCTCTCTTCGCTGCACTTGCAATTTCGCTCTCTCTCGCACTCGTGGACTTCGGGTGAAGTCCGGCTGCATATGGGAGGGCGAAGCGCTTGGTCAGCGTTTCGAGGGATGAAGGAGAAGTATCTTTGTCGCACGTCTTTGTTGGACTTGGCGACGGTTTGGCGCATACTTTGTGCGCGTCTAATTTCTTAGCCGTTATGCGACGTTGCCGATTTTGTGGTCACATAACACTTTTTTAATATATTTATCAAAAATAATTAATCTATAATTATTCATATTGAAAATCATGAAGTTGATATTATAATAAATAAATTTAATAATATTAATATAGGAAAAAATAAAATATGAAAGTAATAACTTAAATAAATTTTATAATTTTTTTATAAATAATGAAATGCCTGATAAAAAGGATTATTTTGATAGAATAAATTATATAATGTAAATTATTTTCATTTAAAAATTAAAATTACTAAATGTAATAGATAAAATTCTATAAAAATAATAAATTTATTTTTAATTGATATCAATATGAGGACAAATTATATTACAAGCTGCTAATTCTCCTATTATAGAAAATATAATTTTATTTTACGATTATGGAATAGTAATTATCATTGTAGTAATTATAATAATTATATATTTCTTATTTTTTATATTATTAAATAAACTAATTAATCGATTTTTATTAGAAGGTCAATTAATTGAAATTATTTGAACTATTATACCAATTATTTTTTTTATTTTTTTAGCAATTCCATCATTAAAAATTTTATATCTTACAGATGAAATTAATAATCCTACATTATCAGTTAAAGTTATTGGTCATCAATGATACTGAAGATATCAATTTAATTATTTTAAATCAATTAATTTTGATTCATTTATAATTAAAGAATTAAATCCTACATCTTTTCGTTTATTAGATGTAGATAATCGATTAGTTTTACCTTTTAATAATCAAATTCGATTTTTAATTAGATCATCTGATGTTATTCATTCATTTACTATTCCTTCATTAGGAACTAAAGTTGATGCAGTTCCTGGACGGATTAATCAGATTCATTTATTAATAAAACGACCTAGTGTTTTTTTTTGGTCAATGTTCAGAAATTTGTGGAGTTAATCATAGTTTTATACCAATTGTTATTGAATCTAATTCATCATTAAATTTTATTAATTAGATTGAGACATTATAATCAATTAAGATATTTTTTTAAAATCTATCATCTATGATTTAAAAAATCATTTCTTTAATATTAAGGTATTAATTGAAATTTCTAATTTTTAAAAAATTAGTTAATATTTTATAACATTAATTTGTCAAATTAAAATAAATAAATTTTATTATTTTTTTTATTCCTCAAATAAAACCATTATTATGATTGTGATTGTTTTTAAATATAATTATATTATTATTATTAGTTATTATTTTAATTTATTTTATTTGTATTAAAGATAAAAGAATTAGAAAAAAATTAAAAAATAAAGATTTTTTAACTTTTAAAAATTCATGATAATAAATTTATTTTCAATTTTTGATCCAATAACATCAATAACTTCATCTTGAAATTGATTAAGAATACTTTATATTTTTTTCTCCACACTGCGCCGAAAGTACCACTTTCGCTCCCGGGCGCCAGGAGCGAAATTGGTAATTTCGGCGCTAGTGTGAAGAAAAATAGTATACGCACCACGGGAGTAAATTCGGACAGCCCATATCTCGTGTTTGCCACCCTCGCCTTCGGCTCGGGTATCAATATACACGAGATATGGACTCTCCAAGTTTTTTCCTCCCTAGGCACGTAATATACTATTTATTCTTACCTAATTTATATTGATTAATTCCAAGGCGATTTCAATATTTATGAATCTTAATTTTTAACTATTTAGTTAATGAATTTTATATATTATTAAATAAAAAAATTAATATTATAAATTGTTTATTATATATTAGATTATTTACTTTAATTTTATTAAATAATTTTATAGGAATATTATCTTATATTTTTACAGCATCAAGTCATTTAACATTAGATTATCTTTATCTTTATTAATATGATTAATTTTTATAATTTTTGGATGATTAATAAATACAAATCATATATTTACTCATCTAGTTCCTCAAGGGACTCCAACTATATTAATACCTTTTATAGTTTTAATTGAAACTATTAGTAATATTATTCGACCTTTAACTTTAGCTGTTCGATTATCAGCTAATATAATTGCAGGACATTTATTACTAACATTAATTTCTTCTACTGGTAGAAGATTATCATTAACAATTTTAATAATTATATTATTTAGACAAAATCTATTGGTTACTTTAGAGTTAAGAGTTTCAATTATTCAAGCTTATGTTTTTACAGTATTGAGAACATTATATAGAACTGAAACAAATTAATTAATTTAATGAATAAATTATCGCACCCCCCCCCCCCCAAATAAACCTTTTAAAGGTAAACGGCTGGCAAGTATAAGGTCGTCGTTTCTTCCTGTAAGAATTAAAGATTAATTTTATAACTTTTGATAACCTTAATGTCACACAAATTCTGAGGGTTTAACTCTATCTATACGGTTATTTCATTGTTTTAATGAAAGTTCATTTTCGAACTCTCGATTTTAATATCTAAATCTAAATATATATAGAATGAAAAATCGAGTAAGAGATTATCTAACGGTGTTTCATTAACAAGTTACTTTGGTTAACCTTGCATAATTTGAAGATGGTATCCATCGATTATTTATGATAGGACGGGACGGCAAGTTTTTCCGTAAAAAAAATTGCGTTCTACGTGATAGAATTTGTTCCTGTTTTTTTTAAATGTATGTAAATCAATAGAATTTAAATCTCATATATAGTTATATATTATCGTCCTAGACATAGATTTTTAATGAAAAAAAGGATAGCAGCACATTTACTGAATTACTAAGTAGAATAGATTGTACATCCGCTCGTTGCTTCCATAAATAAAAGAAAAATTTTTCATGATGCGAAACAATCGTGTTAAATTACATAATAATTTTAGACAAACATGATATTACCACATATTATGGGCACATTTGTCATGTGATAATGTCATATGTAAGAACATCATGCCATTCTATTACATGTACCACAGGGTTAAATTGAAACTTTGAATAATAACATAATTGTACCCGAAAGTACCTTTTCACAGGCTATCCACCTTTTCACAACGCTGCAATTTGGGCAAGTGTTTATATAAATACATATATGTTTATAATACTCCCCCTTTTAAACACTTATTTATTTATTTTAAATCGACGGCTTTTTATAAAAGAACTTGCCAATTTATTTATAGATATCATAACTTTCTTTTGCTAAAACTAATATTGACATTTATGTAAAATCGAAGGTATAGGAGAATAACACAAAAGAAATGGTAGTCTGACCACGTGAAGATGTTTACGCGTTAATATTTTCATAGACAGATAGATTGAATTTTTACCATATAAGGGTTCAAAATCGAGAGTTCGAAAATGAACTTTCATTAAAACAATCAAATAACCGTATAGATAGAGTTAAACCCTTAGAATTTGTGTGACATTAAGGTTATCAAAAGTTATAAAATTAATCTTTAATTCTTACAGGAAGAAACGACGACCTTATACCTGCCAGCCGTTTACCTTTAAAAGGTTTATTTGGGGGGGGGGGGTGCGAGAAGATTTCACTACTTTTAAATGGTATATATACCTAAATTACAAATAATCATTAACATCAACTAAATAAGTTATAAATTTAAAAAATTAATGTACATATATGCTTGTGTATTATTGCAATAATAATTACTTTTTCGATACCGTCTGTACAGCAAATAGTTATTTTTGGATCATTATTATTCAAAAAGAAATATCTAACGCGTAGTATGAGTTTTAGGAGCTTTTAATGCGATTTAAATAATATAGTTTATAATAAACTTGGAGATACACGCGAACGTTATAAACTAGCAGAAACCGACAGATAGACTAATACTTCATAGCTTCGTTATAGGGATCTTTATATCCCCATAACTTGGTGCCAACCAACTTTCGTACTATAACTGTGTCTAACACTCTAACCTGAAGCAACGAAGATAGACTCTAATCGAAGCCCAAAGCCCTATGCTGAAGTGAGGCTACCCCAGCGTAGTACTTACCCCGAGATTGGGATAGCGGGTGTGTCTTGTTTTAGGTCCCGTCGGTCATAGTAGGCCTCCGATCGATAACGCATCAATCCGAATGCTTAGTACCGACCATTATCGACCCGAATGCTAAATCGCTGGTAACAGCTCATCGCACGCATTTATACACAAGTACCTTGTTTAACACGTAAATACTAAATCGTTTAACGCAATTTAAAACGCAAATGCACTTTTCTCCAAACCCCTTACCCCTCAAAGCCCCAACGGGGGGGGGGGGGGCAAAATACATATGTGACATCAACACTAATGTAATCATTCGTAACGTTGGTCGAGTGAGTTACGCGCTCGACTTTTGATCCTTTTGCTCTCGGTTCGAATCCCGGTACAAACTTTTTTTTGCAAATACTGTATACCTTTTTTTATTGAATACTCTCTCATTCGGATACATCGCGCTATGGCAAAAGAGATTTGCATCTCTCATTTTTTTTTTAAATTGTCACGTTTATTGATTTTTGGATGACGTATTAAAAAGTATCATTTATAAATGATAATCATATTATTGCACAATTATAATTATAAATGCCTCCAGATCAGTAGTACAGTATAATAACAGTAATAGTATTAATAATTATATTAAAATATTCTAATTTTTATTATCACTATTGAGAATTAATTAATAAATGGTAATTCTTACGTACAGTTATTATAACAAATTTTAATAATTCACTTAAATAATTCAAAAATATCCTGGTAGAAAATTATTCGATTTCATTTATTAATTTATTTAAATTATTTTTTACATTAAATAATTTATGATTCGATCGTAATTATCGGTACTTTGAATGACTTTTTAACATTGCTTTTGTTTAAAATGCTTCAGTATAACTAACATTTTAATAAATTTGTTATAATAACTGTACGTAAGAATTACCATTTATTAATTAATTCTCAATAGTGATAATAAAAATTAGAATATTTTAGTATAATTATCAATACTATTACCGTTATTATACTGTACTACTGATTTGGAGGCATTTATAGTTATAATTGTGTAATAATATGATTATCATTTATAAATGACACTATTTGACACGTCATCCAAAAATCAATTAACATGACAATTAAAAAAAAATGAGATATGCAAATCTCTTGCCATAGCGCGATGTATCTGAATGAGCAAGCATTAAATAAAATAAGGTATACAGTATTTGCAAAAAAAAGTTTGTACCGGGATTCGAACCGGGAGCAAAAGGATTAAATCCATAAGTTTTTTGGACGTATTATTGATTAATGAAACACATAAAATAAAAACTGATTGGTACACGAAACAAACTTTCTCTGGCAGATTTTTGCACTTTAATTCGCAACACCCGATAAGTCAAAAAATTGCCATGGTGTATAATCTAGTTGACAGGGCGGTGAAGTTATCGGATAAATGTTTTCATCAGAAAAACATTGATATTGTAAAATGTCTATTATTCGATAATGATTACCCCTCTGTTTTTGTTGAAAAATACGTCAAAAAACGGCTATCTGCAATCAGAATGATTAAAAAAAAAAGATTACGACCATTCCAAAAATACACAGTAATATGTGCAATATTATTGTGAAAGGAAAGGATAAAAAAGAGAAACACCTAGAGAAAAATGTTGTTTATAAACTTGGATGTAACGATTTCACGGCTACATATGTGGGCCAAACAAAAAGAAATGTGTGTACACGTATTGAAGAACATAGAAAATCAAAGGACAGTGTCATTTCCGAGCATAGTAAAAAGTACAATCATACTTTTAATTTTGAAGGATTTAAAATAAAAGAAAAAGAAAACAATTTAAATAAAAGATTGATCTCGGAAATGATGCATATACATTTGCAAGATAACGGTATCAATAAGAAAGAGGATACCCAAAAACTCAATAACGTGTACACACATTTAATATACCAGCTTAAGATTTAAATTCAAAATTTGTATACATCGAAAGGATGAGGTGATGCGTGACGTCATATGTAAACAAACCGCGCGAAAGACTTTTCGCACTATATAAGCGACGATTGTCGGCTACTTCCTCACTTCCGAGACAGTAGCTGACAAAGTGTATAAATAATAGCTGTGTCACTCGGTCTCTCTCTTCCCCCGCTGTTAACTAGCCGGGGGAAAGGATTATCGAGATGTACACAAATCAAATGTGCTCCAATATGTAAGATTCAAAAATATCGCCTTTTCTATGTAATACTCTGTTCATTTTAAAGTCTGTATGTTTATTGTAATAAAAAAAGTGTTGATAGTTTCCTGATGAGGGCGACAATGATCGCCGAAACGTCGTTTCTTAAAAGAAAGGAGTTTTAATTTTTTAAACCCTTTCAAAACCATTGCCTCGGAGGGATCGATAATAACAACAAAAGAATTATAACAAACTACCGAGGGATAAAATCATACTAGATAGTGTATACACACTCATCTAAATACATCAAAAGGATTAAAAGTCGAGCGCGTAACTCACTCAACCAACGTTACGAATGATTACATTAGTGTTGATGTCGCATATGTATTTTGCCCCACCCCCCCCCCCCCGCCCGTCGGGGGTTTGGGGGGTAAGGGTTTGGAAAAAAGTGCATTTGCGTTTTAAATTGCGTTAAAAGATTTGGTATTTACGTGTTAAACAAGGTACATGTATATAAATGCGTGCGACGAGATGTTACCAGCGATTTAGCATCCGGGTTGATAATGGTAGGTACTAAGCACTCGGATCGATACGTTATCGACCGGATGCCTACTGTGACCGGCGGGACCTAGAACAAGACAGACCCGCCATCCCAATCTCGGGGTGAGTACTACGATGGGGTAGCCTCACTTCAGCATAGGGCTTTGGGCTTCTATTAAGGTATATCTTCGTTGCCTGAAGTACTAATCTACTGTTGGTTTAATTCTGCTAGTTTATAACCTCCGCGTGGATCTTCAAGTTTATCACAATTTATATTATTGAAATTGCGTTAAAAATCCCTCAAACTCATACTACGCGTGTGCAATAACGTTTAATCTAGAACTTGCAAAAAGTTTCAAGTGAAAAAATGCATTTACAGGAAAGATGGCATTAGGATCAAAATACTATCAATGGATTTCACTCTGTCAGATAAGTATATTTTATTTACCTTTATATAAATCAACTTTATGATAATAGAACATGATTCTTTGTTTTAAAATAAATTATTCTTTCTCTGTTACAGGTGATCCGATGAACTTGTAAAAAAAAAATTTATATATAGCAGACTTTACTGAATCAGCCTTATTTATCAGTGTAAGTAATATCAAGGTAAAAGGCTGGCAAATATAAGGTCGTTTCTTCATGTAAAACTTGAGGATTAATTTTACAACTCTTGATATTTCAATGTCACAAAAATTCGAAGTGTTTTCTCTATCTATACAGTTATTTCATTATATTAATCAAAGTTAATTTTTAAACTCTCGATATCCCTTATGTGGTGAAAATTCAGAGTGCTTATTCTAAAAGTCTATTTTCATTATGTAAATTAAAGTCAAACTTTCAATAATAATGTAAATAATATTCTAGCAGGTTTATTGTGTACGTTTATTACTTTTCCCTTTGTAAAGGTTGATAAGAAATGTGATTAGAATGCAATAATTAAAAAGGTATTTCTAATTAGTTCAACAAATAATTATGTTAATATATGTGTCTTCTTTTACCTCGTAAATGAGTGAATCACAGACACTGAAAGAACATGATGCTTATACATGAAGCTGAATAACTTGAAATTTTTATATATCTATATCAATATGAATGCGTAAACATCTTTGCTTGAAGGATCTGTTGGACAGACTACCATTTCTTTAGTATTTCTTCTCTAAACCCTCGATTTTACATAAATTTCAATTTTAATATAGCAAAAGAAAGTTATGATATCAATAAAGAGATTGGCAAGTTTTTGTTATAAGAAGCAATTGAGTTGATATAAATAAATAATTGTTTAAATCGGAGAAGGATTATAAATATATATGTATTCATCATTATAAACACTCGACCAAATTGTGACATGTGAAAAGGTGGATAGCCTGTGAAAAGATACTGTCGGTAGAATTGTCGGAATAACTGCGATTGCCGCCACGTCCTGCGCATTCCAGCTGACGTTTAATGACTGATCACTCTTACGCCGTATTTAGTGTGGGAGGTTAGGTCACCGTACTTCCGGTAAATAGAGCGTTCCGTAACCGGTCACAAACATGCGCAAAGCATAGCACTAATTCGATATTATTCAAAGTTCAATAGTATCCGAGTGTACATATAGGAATGATGTTCTTACATGACATTATCACATGAAAAATGTGCCCATAATATATTACAGGATTGTTTCGCATTATGAAAACTTTTTCGATTATTTATGGAAGCAACGAGCGGATGTACAATCTACTCTACTTAGTAATTCAGTAAATTGCTATCCTTATTTCATGAAAAATCTATGTCCAAGACGATCAATTGCAATTAAATATAAGATTTAATTCATACAAAAAATCGATCCCACATTTAAAAAAAACAGTAACAAATTCTAGCATGTAGAACGCAATTTTTTTTATGGAAAAACTTGACGTCCCGTCGTATAATAGATACCGATGGGTATCTATTATGGGTATAATAGGTACCGATGGGTAATATTTTTATTAATTAATTTATTACGAATATTGTTCAAAAATTTTTCTTCAAATCATCATTTTGGTTTAGAAGCTGCAATTTGATATTAACATTTTGTTGATATAGTTTCATTATTTTTATATTTATTAGTATATTTTTGATCATTTTAACATAATTATGTAATTTAAATAAAATTTTATTTATAATTTATATAATATAAATTAGTCTAATTAATTTCCAATTAATATGTCTTAATTAATAAGTGTGTATATATATATATATATATATATATTCTAAAAGTAATTAATAAATTACATTTATAGGATTTCAATCTATTACACTATTCTGTCATTTTAGAAATTATTTAATAAAAATTTTAGGAATTGCACTAAACGAATGATACCTAGGAGGATATGGTATAACTCATTCAATTGAATTATTTAAATTTTTTATAAAAATTATAATTCGACATGAAATAATTCTTTCTCATAATATAAAAAAAAAATATATTGTTCTCGTTAAAGAAATTATTTTTCCTATTGAAGAAATTACATTTCAACAAGTATATGAATCAGGATAATCAGAATATCGTCGAGGTATTCCACTTAATCCTAAAAAATGTTGAGGAAAAAATGTTAGATTTACTCCAATAAATATTATAAAAAATTGAACTTTTAGTCAATTTTGATTTATTCTATATCCAAATATTATAGGATATCAGTAAATAAATCTTCCAAAAATATCAAAAACAGCTCCTATAGATAAAACATAATGAAAATGTGCTACTACATAATAAGTATCATGTAAAATAATATCAATAGATGAATTAGATAATATAATTCCAGTTAGTCCTCCTACTGTAAATAAAAATACAAATCCTAATAATCATAAATTAGTAACATTAAATTTTAATTTTGTTTCATTTAATGAAGCTAATCAACTAAAAATTTTAACACCTGTAGGTACTGCAATAATTATAGTTGCTGAAGTAAAATAAGCTCGAGTATCTACATCTATACCTACAGTGAATATATGATGAGCTCATACAATAAATCCTAAAATTCCAATTGAAATTATAGCATAAATTATTCCTATTACTCCAAATGTTTCCTTTTTTATTCTTTCATTTCTAATTATATGAGAAATTAATCAAAATCCTGGTAAAATTAAAATATAAACTTCTGGATGTCCAAAAAATCAAAATAAATGTTGGTAAAAAATTGGATCTCCTCCTCCAGCTGGATCAAAAAATGAAGTATTTAAGTTTCGATCAAATAATAATATTGTAATAGCTCCAGCTAATACTGGTAAAGATAATAATAATAAAATAGCTGTTAATATTATAGCTCATCCAAATAAAGGCATATTTTCAATTTTATAAATTTTTATATTTATTATAGTACTAAGAAAATTAATAGATCCTATAATTGATGATAAACCTGCAATATGTAAAGAAAAAATAGATAAATCTACTGAAGGTCCTCTATGAGCTAAATTAGAAGATAATGGTGGATAAACAGTTCATCCAGGTCCAGTTCCAGTTCCAATAAATATTCTAGAAATTAATAATATAATTCTTGGTGGAAGTAATCAAAATCTTATATTATTTATTCGAGGCAATGCTAAATCTGGAGTTTTTTATTTATAATAATTATTTGTTGTTGATTAATTAATTATTAATGTTAAATAAAATTAGTGTTTAAATATTAGTTATTGAATGCTTCATAGAAATGGTGCTATTATTTAAAAAAAATTTAATTGATTAACTTCATTTGCTAGATGTTCATTGTTAATATTTTTAATGCGATTATTATTTATTAAATGTTTTGTTTAATCCGAATGATAAAATTTTGAAATTTACAAAAATAATTAAAGTTTTGAATTTGTAAACTCGAAATTTATTGATTTAAATGAATTTTTGTTTATTATTAATAATTGTAGTTGAAGGTTAGATTATTGTTGAATTATTAACCTGTTATTATTACAATGTTCAATTGCATTAGGTGTTGGTCATTTGATAACGTGCTTCTTGTGTTCAATTTAATTATCACTTTGATTATTTAAAAGTTTTGTTAAATGGTTGAATTTGAATGTAGTTGTATTTAATTAAATGTTAATTAAATACAACTACATATTAGTTAGTAACTAAATATTAGTAGTACGCAGATTTCGTCGTAAAAGTCACCGACATTGTCCTTTTGTCTCATTCTTAGATCCTTCAATTTGTGGCTGAAGTACTTGTAGTCTCTTCCTGGACCAAAACGCTGTTTAAGGTGTTTGATTAAGTCGTCGATGCTATCAACTTTCTTGTTGTTGATGCTTTTTCTCGCAGCACCAGTTAATTTTTGTAGAACATCTCTCATGAATTGTGGACGCAAGTTTGGCGGTACCAATTCGTGAGCATTTCGTAGATCTTGAATGTAAGTTCTTAGTGCGTGGTATTTACCATCAAAAGTTGGTATACCATGTAACGTGGAATTTTCCCGCCCGCACGGGAATCCCAGTTAGTATACAAGTATTTATATTTGCGCGGCTATCTCCCTTTCTCCAGCTCGTGATGTTCCTGCAGATGGTGGAAAACGGGAAAGTGGTGGCAATTAGGTTTACAAATTATTAACACCAATATTTAAAAATAATAAACACAAATATATTGTAATCCCTCTCTATACATGTCAATGCGGCAAACAGATTTAATTGTGATTTGACTTATAAAAACATGGGCACGCGGCCAAATTACTAACTCCACAGCCGCTCGGAGGAAACCTGAAAAGGACCACGAAAATTTCCTCTACGGATGCCTCGAAAGAAACAAGAAGGGAAAACTGGCGTCCGCTGAAAATCCCGCGAAAAGATCCTCTACGATTTTACCGCCATAGCAACCGGAATAACTGCTCCACTCTGCAATCGCGAAAATGTCCTCCACGCTCCTAATCCTCTATCTAATTCCCGAAGTACTCGACCATATAAAAGAACACATAAATTTACAATGAAGTTTACCAAGTATTTCCTTATAGCTGTCGTCGACTCAATCCTCCAATTTCCTTTTCCTCCAAGAATCCTCCAATTTCCTTTTCCTCCCAAAAATCCTCCAATTTCCTTTTCCTCCAAAAATCCTCCACAATTCCAAAAATGAATGAAACCGCACGCCGGGTTATCTCCAATATGGCTTCTGGATTATCAAGGGGGAAAGAACGAGATCTACTGAACTGCAACTGATTCTATCAGGCACCAGGAACGGAATGGCCGAGGCCGACGCTCCGAACGAGGAAGGATGCCGCGTTTTCCCACCCGGCCTCCTTCTTCACGGAAACGCAAGCCCGGCCTCCAAAATTACATCATTGGTCCTATCTCCTAGAAAAAATCCCCTATTGGTTTCCCGAAACTACCACCAATCTATTCCTTTATCAGTGAGTTTCCTCCAGCGCCCTCTTTTCCAAATCCTAATTTATTCATTGGTTGGAAAACAATTATCGCCCTCTATATCCTTGACTAATCTTGTAATCTGCGCCCCCTTTACTGATAAAAATACATCAATCAATATCGATCCCCATCCAGTGGCTCCCCCTATAGATAACGAAACAGCCGCGCGAGATTCAAATTCCATCGATCTATATTGGAGCTTCACGGCATACAAGATCTCCGCCATATTCCTCTATGCTAGAAAAAGAAAGCCTCTATATCACTATATGATGTACTGTACAATTCCCCTGTACAGTACATTGCATCTATTTTGCCAATTCGTAGCCCGATAGCAGGCGCCCTCTCACTCCCGCTCGATCACGGTCGATAACCGAGAGCGCTCGCTCTCGCCCCTCTATCATACGCCACATGCTCTCTCTCTCTCACTCTCGCCAACTTCTCTCTCTCCCGCGCGCCGATTCCCTCTCTCTCTCCCACGCGCACCGACTCTCTCTCTCTCTTCCACATACAGACGCGCTCCCCTCTACACACCGCGGCGTGCATGTAACCGCGCGTGTGCGGTCGCCGTCTCACTTCCTGCCGTGCCCCCTCCCGAGCGCCAACGTGCTGCGCAGGTGTGACTCGGGAGCTCACATCCTGCGCTCCGCACGCGGTCGGTTAGAGGCAACTCCTTCGAGCGCCACCGAGCGCTGGCTCCGCTCCAGGAGCTGTCATTTCACCGAGAGTGAGTCAGCTGGCAATAGAATATTATTCACGACGCAGCAATAATTATTGCTACGTCGCAACCATTGATGCAGTTCATTAAGGTGAAGCTTTCAGCCATTGATGTTATTAAATGCGCTGAGGCTTCTGTAGTTTCATTGAACGATGAGCCCGTCATATTAATGATTTTCGTTGTTGTTTGTTGCTCTATTTGTCGAGATTCTATTTTCAATTTTAAATTATCTAGTCTAAATGTGCAAAATTACTAGTCTAATATTTATTTTTTAACTGATGACTGTTTATTTTTGTTCAAAAATGTTAAAATTATGAAATTCTCGACAATATGGAAGAAAATTTAAAAATATCGAAATGAACGATGCGGATAAACTAGAAAAAATGGTGAAACGATGTACGAGAGGAATTGGAAATGCGAAATTGAATTGAATTTGTTAAACGAAAAAAACTGTGAACCGCTGACCAGGGTATTTGTTATTTTGAAAAAACTTGATTCTAATTTTTTTTTTTGACTTCTTATTTGGTAAAAGAAAATAAGGGTGAGTTCTCTAGAAAATGGGGAGAAAAAAAAAATTTATTGATTGTGTATTGATTTGAAAAGAAAAAAAATGAGGGTTAAATTTGTATGATATTTAGTTATAACAAGGGTTATTCGCAGTTATTTCTAGTATTAGTATATTAATCAAATGAAAAATCGTTGCACTTCAAACGTAGTGTTTGGGCCTGGCTAGGCTTTCAAATTGAAATTCGTTTTATGTTAGTCTTAGAAATAAATTAAAGTTTACGTTTAATTTTATTTAAAATTTGACAAAAGATTTTGGCTTTTTGTTGATACAATGATCGAGTGTCAATGCTTGTGCGAGCAATGACATAAAATTTTATTAATTTTCCTGAAAATAAATAAGTTTTGGGAAGATTTGATAAAGAGAAAAAAAATTATTTTTGTCGACAAAATGTCAGAGCTTATTATTGTAAAATATTAAGTTTATGGCGAGTAAATGATAGGGAAAAAACTGAAAAAGAATTTTTTAATTTGCTTGAAATAGAAAATTTTGATGCCTTAGAATGAATATGTATTCGGTTGAATTGGAAAAAAAAATTGTGGAAAATTTTGAAAAATTTTTTGAAAAAAAGTTTTAGTTGAGAAACAGTAATTCTATTAAAAAAAAAATTTTTTATTTATAATAATTATTTGTTGTTGATTAATTAATTATTAATGTTAAATAAAATTAGTGTTTAAATATTAGTTATTGAATGCTTCATAGAAATGGTGCTATTATTTAAAAAAAATTTAATTGATTAACTTCATTTGCTAGATGTTCATTGTTAATATTTTTAATGCGATTATTATTTATTAAATGTTTTGTTTAATCCGAATGATAAAATTTTGAAATTTACAAAAATAATTAAAGTTTTGAATTTGTAAACTCGAAATTTATTGATTTAAATGAATTTTTGTTTATTATTAATAATTGTAGTTGAAGGTTAGATTATTGTTGAATTATTAACCTGTTATTATTACAATGTTCAATTGCATTAGGTGTTGGTCATTTGATAACGTGCTTCTTGTGTTCAATTTAATTATCACTTTGATTATTTAAAAGTTTTGTTAAATGGTTGAATTTGAATGTAGTTGTATTTAATTAAATGTTAATTAATAGTTGTATTTTAATGGTTTCTGAGCAAAAATATTTGAAAAGTTTTCTTAAAAACACATCAGTCGGCGTTAGGCTTTGGTGCACAATGTATATAGTTTTCCGTGTTCTTAAAGATGATCGATTTTGCTTCGCGTTTGCTTCAGTGTAGAAGCACCTTCTTGTCGACGCTCGAGTTCAAGTATCGATCGATAGTATCGAGCGCGGAGCTGACTGCAGTTTGTATACCTATATGGTGCAGTCCTATGTTTCAGAGTTTAACCTCGCGCGCGTTGCTGCCGCGACGGTGAAGTTTCCCAACGCTGGAAAATTGCGAAAAAGTACTCAAAAGTGCGCGAAACTCGTACTCAGTGGATTCGCGAGAAAATGTTTTATTTGCCGGTGTAGATTGTTTTTCGCAAGTTTGACTTGCAGAAAAATAATCTGTGCAAAAAAGTCTTACTACGAGGATTCTACAGTATTCAGATGAGTATTCCTTTTATTATTATGTTGTTTTTCAAAACAATTATCTGAGAACACGTTGCTTTGTGTTAAATTATTGTTCACTTTTTGTGTTTCAGCTTCATGGATTTTTGCAGACAGTTTTGTGCGAGACTTGGCTGAGGACGACGAATGTTATTACTTAGATGTGATTCTTTAATAAGAGAGAGAAGAGGAAAACTTTCCGGCTACTTATAGATTGAAGACTGGAAATAAGTGCAGTGTGTCATCAATGCAAAGTGATTATTTGTGTTTAGGCGTTTAATAAACTTGGCGCAGTGTGTGTTTTAAATTTCAAAGTGTTTTTGCTTGAATTGCTTTAGGGAGACAAATGCAGGGAAAGTGCAATGAGAATAGATAATTGCTTTTCAAAAGATGTGAGTGATTGAGTTTAAATTATAAGTGATCAGTCGTTTCAGCATGTGTGCTCTCGTTTAAGTTACATTCATTGATGAAGTTCGTGTAAACGAGCAAAACTGTAGAGACTCGGTCTCGTTTGTTTTGTTTTAGTGTAAAACAAGTGTCTTATTTATTTTGTGTTAGAAGACAGGCATGCAGACTTGTGTGCTCTTGCGAATTTTATTTCAGACTGCTTTTGGAAGAGAAAAATGCGAATGTTCGTAAAAAGTGTATTGTGAAAATTAGCACAGTTTTGGAATTAACTTGATTTACAAATGCAAATTATAATTGTGAATGCGAATATTGTTAATGATCGTGTGGACCGATATTTGCACACTTTTAGTGTGTGAGTTATGTTTGCAAGGTTACTGTGTTTTTTTTTTTTTGAAAGTGTTCATGGATTGAGTGTTGTGCAATTTGATATTTTTCAGCAGATTTTGTTGTGCTAGCAAAAAGAAATCAATTTAGACGAGTGTTCGTTTGTACGTTTCTTCAATTATAATAATTAGAATTGACCGAAGTTTGTGAGTAGCAAGAGCGTGTTCAGTGTCACGTTAGTTGTGTTTAGTCAGCTTGCGAATTTGTGCACTTATTGACTTGTGTTATTTTTTGAACTTATAATTGTTGTGTAAAGTGCCTTTCACGATAAACGAGTGATTACAATGCTCATGCAGTTTCGTGTAGTGTTGGATAATGTGTATTAATGCTATAATTTTATTGATTTTCGACGTGTTTGTGATTAATTAAGTGTTTTTCTTTTGCGGCAAGGTATTTGTTGGTATGCGACAAGAGTGTTTGTTTGCATCTACAGCAATATATTTTAAAAAGTGCAGCGACTGACTTTATGTGTTTGAAAATTAAACTTGTGTCAATTTTGAAATTTTAAGTGTAGGAACTTTTAGGTGAACTTCTTATTTGAAATGAAATATTTGAGCAATCTTTGTGTAATTAGTGCATGCGAGTTTAACAGTTCAAGTGTAATAGAATTTTCATGAATAGATAATGAGAATGAAATTCAAATTGGCGCGCCTTGGAGGGGACTTGGTTGTCGCCACTGCCAAAATGGCCGCCGCCTTATATAGTTATACTATTTCAAGGGCAAAGTTTCTGCGTGACGTCACGCCTCGTGCCAACTCTTGGCCTCGAAACTTTGACTAATTCTCACACGTGTGCAGCTGACTCAGAGGTGTCGTCTGCACACAGTGCGAAAACAAAGCCTCGTTTGAGGTTACAGAGTAGCCAGGAGACGAAGACTGCAGATAAAGTGAAACATCATATTTAGTTAATCGTGCAACAATAAATTTTTCACGGGCAATATGAGTCGTTGGAGCAACTTGGATTTCGCCAACGTTTTGTCAGATGAGTATTTTTTTACTGTTTTATATTTTGCAAAGCTTGCACCTTATATGAAGGGCTTTGCTTTGTGGGTACTCTAATTTCCTTTTGCTTTTCAGATCCACAGCAGCTGCTCTTTTTACCACGTTTGCGGTGGCAGTGCTGGGAATTTCAAATCTGGTTTTGAATTTCTTGGTGGGAAAGCAAAAATGCTACATGTGTGAAGAAGATGATGCGACTTGATGGAATTGTGCAATAGTTATATGAGCAAAAAATTGTATTGTTTTATAACAAGATTTTTGAACATTTGATTTAACTTGCGACTCTGTGACTTGTGTTGAAGTGTGAACGTGTACTGTGTAGTGTAGAAGTGTGAATTTAAAATTTAAAGCGAACAAAATGTGTTAAGTATAGGATATTGTGAAAGCAAAATTTCGCGTAAACTTAAAAATAACAAGACTTGGTGTAAATGAACCAATGCTTGTGCAAGTGAAAAGAAATTAGTGTTGCAGTGCGTGCAAATGTTTTAAATTTAGTGTGTTTTACTTTTTTTGACGCAGACCAGGCTCTGGTTCTTATGTCACACAGCCTGCTGCAACGAGACTGCACTTAAATCCTCGTCCATGAGACAGCTCGTGACACACAATAATATAAGATAAAATGTTAATGTAAAACTCGTAGTCCTGGTGCCTATGTCACACGACTAGAGTTGCTGGGCATTCGCATATGTCTTATGGTTTAACAAAGTAATGTTAACTTTGAATAAATACAAATGATTATTGAAATGATGATTTGTTCGCTTCTTATTCCTACCTTTCCCTATCTCTATTTCTTAGATAATTTGTCACTAGGTTGAGGGCCCCCCTTTACACCCTTAGTGTTCAGTTGTTATTAGTGCGAATGACTTTATTTGTAATTAAACGCTTTAGTTGATTTTCTTATTTTGGCTCCTTTGCAAAATCTGAATATTTATCAAAATAGATTGTACGTTAATAAAATAAATCTTTTGTAAAAATTTGTAAAATTTGCAGTCATGGCATAAAATTTCAAAAAAATAAACGGTTGCTTACAATGGCATAATAAAATTTTTTCCTTTTCTTGACTTTAATTTAAAGACATTTTTGTGCACATCTCTCAGCGTGAATCATCAAAACGCATCATCATTGTGCATCCATGTTTGTCAAACGACGGGAAGATTCTATATTCAAAAAAAATTCAACTTTCTTGGACCTTCACGGCAGGCTAAGCTAGCTATCTAAAAAATTTTTTCATGCATAAATTTTGGCATGAATCATCAAAACGCCCTGGTTTTTCCGCACTTGTTTTTCAATTACATTAATTTCATTAACCGGTTAATCGCGGTGAATGAAAAAAATATGCTGCGCGTAAAAAGATTTTATTATCTTTATTATTTTTATTGTTTATTATTATGCAAAAATTCACGAGACGGAAATTCACGATTTAGGAGAGAAAACTCGTGGTTGAAAATTTAAACAGGTCCCCGCGTGCTTAATGGCGGACGAGCAAGCGACGCTTCGGTGCCGTGCGCACTACCCACGCCGTTCACAAAAATGGCGGCGCGCGCGTTTCGATGCGTTCAAATTTTTCTCTGCGCGTATCTCGATTTTGTCGTCGCACTTTCCGGCACTTGAATTCAAATTTTTTTCTGTTTCGTTTTTCGATCTTTTCCCGACGTTCGCGGTTATCCCTCCGGGGCCTCCACTGATTGTTGTACTGTTAAGTACTCGCGCACGTGAGCTTATAGCACGTCAGAAATATCGGGGGAGCGCGCGACACGATAAATACTTAAAGCATCTAACCGCGATTCAAATCTCTGCGCGATCGGGATACGGCGAGACTTTCACTTTTTAGATGAGCCACGAATTAACTTATGTCATGCAAAATGATTATATGTTGTAAATTTATACAAACTCTTACCTTTGGGTTTGATGAGCTGGGCTGCTTGGCTAAATAGTATGCTAGGGCTGTGCCAAATTACTATTTCTGTGCAAATTGTTATCTGGATGCAAAACTATTGTCTGTGTGCAAATCGTCACCTGTGAACGAAATCAGGAAAGTGTTGAGCAGCACGCTGGAAAATAATAATAAGCTAAATAAGCTGAATATGTGACACTTTATTCAAGATTTTACAAGCCACGCAGGCGTCTACGACAATACTCAAGAAACTAGAATGATTCTAAACAAGAAACTACGTGCACTCGGCTCGGTGGCTCAAGATGCTCTGCCGGAGGGCGCGCAATTATGCAGGGGAGAGAGCGCGTCACTTTCTCTCCCACTAATTGTTCTTACCTCTCCCCCATCCCTCTCTTCGCTTCATTAGCTACTTCGCTCTCAATTGCACTCTCGAGCTTTGGGTGAAGTCCGCCAGCGCATGGGAGGGCGAAGCGCTTGGTCAGCGTTTCGAGGGCTGGAGGAGAGGTACCGCTATCGCTCGTCTTTGTGCGACTTGGCGACGGCTGGGCGCATACTTTTGCACCTCTCTAATTACTTATGCGTTATGCGACGTTGCCAATTTGTACTTTGGCATCGGCACATAACAATATATATATATATATATATTCTAAAAGTAATTAATAAATTACATTTATAGGATTTCAATCTATTACACTATTCTGTCATTTTAGAAATTATTTAATAAAAATTTTAGGAATTTCACTAAACGAATGATACCTAGGAGGATATGGTATAACTCATTCAATTGAATTATTTAAATTTTTTATAAAAATTATAATTCGACATGAAATAATTCTTTCTCATAATATAAAAAAAAAAATATATTGTTCTCATTAAAGAAATTATTTTTCCTATTGAAGAAATTACATTTCAACAAGTATATGAATCAGGATAATCAGAATATCGTCGAGGTATTCCACTTAATCCTAAAAAATGTTGAGGAAAAAATGTTAGATTTACTCCAATAAATATTATAAAAAATTGAACTTTTAGTCAATTTTGATTTATTCTATATCCAAATATTATAGGATATCAGTAAATAAATCTTCCAAAAATATCAAAAACAGCTCCTATAGATAAAACATAATGAAAATGTGCTACTACATAATAAGTATCATGTAAAATAATATCAATAGATGAATTAGATAATATAATTCCAGTTAGTCCTCCTACTGTAAATAAAAATACAAATCCTAATAATCATAAATTAGTAACATTAAATTTTAATTTTGTTTCATTTAATGAAGCTAATCAACTAAAAATTTTAACACCTGTAGGTACTGCAATAATTATAGTTGCTGAAGTAAAATAAGCTCGAGTATCTACATCTATACCTACAGTGAATATATGATGAGCTCATACAATAAATCCTAAAATTCCAATTGAAATTATAGCATAAATTATTCCTATTACTCCAAATGTTTCCTTTTTTATTCTTTCATTTCTAATTATATGAGAAATTAATCAAAATCCTGGTAAAATTAAAATATAAACTTCTGGATGTCCAAAAAATCAAAATAAATGTTGGTAAAAAATTGGATCTCCTCCTCCAGCTGGATCAAAAAATGAAGTATTTAAGGGGTTATGACAGTGTTAAAATTTTGAAAATACCCATTTTTTTTTATTCACTTTTTTCATAGTTAATAGTCTGTAGAATATGGTCCTGAAAGCCGTTTTTGGCTAAAAAAATTTTCCTCGAAGATATTAACAAAAAACTAACAAATCTGTTTCAAGTAAATTTTTGAAAAATCGTGATTTTTAAATATTTTAATTAGGCCAAACTTGTGGAAAGGATTGTTCTAACCCACTTTTTACAGAGTAATTTCATGAGAAATCTTACTGAAAATATGACTTAAAAACCGTTTTACAAACCGTTTTTTTCTCAAGAGTTATTAATTTAATTATTTCCGTAAAATAAATAAAATCTGTAAAATTAATTCTTCTATGTGTGATTTTATGTTACTAAACTCAATGTGTTAAAGTAAAGGCATTCAACAAATTTGAATTTGCCACTCGAATAGGTTGTGCCTCACAGCGTCTAGTCGAGAATGAAGATTTCTGTTTGATCGGTATAGTAGAATTTTCTGTAAAGCAGCAGAAAGCAGCCAAACAGCTGTTTTTCATCCAAGATACTAGATCAGTGCAGTTAGTCTGCTAGCTGCTGTAGCAATGCTTATAACCTTATAGTGGTGTTGCAAAAGTGCAAGAGCTTCTGCAGAGTACAAACATTATTCAGATAAGTATTGGAAACTAATTTGTAATAACAGTGTTCATAATGAGCTTTTTCTTTGTTGGTATATTTTTTGCTTTTAGGTATACGGGTGCGAGCCAGCAAAATGGGAGCTTATATTGACTGCCTGAAGTATTATTTTGCATACCTTTTAAGAACTTGAAGTGTATTTAATAATGGTAAGTATTGTATGTAACTGTAATTCATAAACATAACTTGATTATGAATAGCTAACGATAATTTTTATTTTATTTTCAGCTTCTAAATGCTATTATCACACAGCATGACAAGTGCGTACCATCAAATATACTTTATTGTATGTATATTTGAGTACCAAAAGCAAATCAAGGTATGCCGGATATTTTCTGTAAGTATAGCTGAGTTCATTTGTATGATTTACATTATAAACTTTAAATGCCTTTTACTCAAATTTAGTTTTTTCATGCTTTTGATGTACTTGCCGCAGCTTTCTGAAGGAACCATAACATCAATCCGGATGAACCAAAGTGGAAAACCTTCCTAATGAGTACGGTCACAAACTGAGTGGAGCAGAATTGGCAAAAATAAGTTCAAAGTGAATGTTACGTATAGTTTACATATGTAACATTCACTATAATTATTAATATTGTCAATATATGTTTAATTAATTATATTAATTTTGTGTTTTTCAGGAATCTGTTCCACTTAGTCTGAGACCAGACTCATAATGAAGATTTGGCACTTTGATTCAACAGGATTGATGGTACGGTTCCATCAGAAACATGCGGCAAGTAAATAAAAGTGGATGAAAATCATGATTTTTGGTAAGCAAATACCTTAATTGTTTTTAAATGTTACACTCACTTTATGCATATTATTTATGCATAAAAGTGATGTATAATACTTGTATTTGAAAGCAAAAATATAGTTTTTAGAGCACCTATATATCTATTAATTTTTTTCAACACTAACAATTTTTCTTTTTTTTCAGGTTTTAACACTGTCATAACCCCCTTAAGTTTCGATCAAATAATAATATTGTAATAGCTCCAGCTAATACTGGTAAAGATAATAATAATAAATAGCTGTTAATATTATAGCTCATCCAAATAAAGGCATATTTTCAATTTTATAAATTTTTATATTTATTATAGTACTAAGAAAATTAATAGATCCTATAGATTGATGAATAAACCTGCAATATGTAAAGAAAAAATAGATAAATCTACTGAAGGTCCCTCTATGAGCTAAATTAGAAGATAATGGTGGATAAACAGTTCATCCAGGTCAGTTCCAGTCCAATAAATATTCTAGAAATTAATAATATAATTCTTGGTGGAAGTAATCAAAATCTTATATTATTTATTCGAGGCAATGCTAAATCTGGAGCTCCTAACATTATTGGAATTAAATAATTTCCAAATCCTCCTATTATTATAGGTATAACAAACAAAAAATTATTGTAAATTCATGAGTAGTAACGATAGAATTATAAATATGATCAATTCCAATCAAAGATCCAGGTCTCCTTAATTCTTATTGATAAACCTATAATTCCAGCTCATATTCCAAAAATAAAATATAAAATTCCAATATATTTATGATTAGTAGATATAAATCATATTTTCATATTTATATAGTTTAAAATAAAAGATTATATTATATAATATAACAATATAAAACTAAATTATTATAAATTTATAGATTTACACACACTTTATTGCAGATTTACGTGAGTATCATTACAATAGATAACTATGATATTCATAGTATTACACTCTGTTTAAACATATTACGACAATAACTTAAAAGGGTGAAGGAAAACTCACAGGTGCTACTCACATATAAAATGAGGGTGACGAACAGTAGTTGAAAATAATATACCCATTAGTTACTATTGCGGGAACATGATATAATCGTTGACATTTAACTATAGTGTAGAGGTTGTTGGAAAAGGTACTATAACATGTTAGAGAGGGTTTTTTATGAATATTTCTCATATCTCCCTTTGGATACAAAAAAAAGAAAAATATTTCTACGTAAATTATATAAAAATAACTGAAGCGAATTTATAAAAATGCAAAATAAATAACATGAGTAAAATAAGGGTAAATATATCGAAAATACATTTTCTGCCTCAAACAGATGAGAAAAAAAAAAGGGAAAAGGGACCTAGAAAAGAAGGTGAAAATTGAGAAGGGTGCAATGGCACGTTAATGGGTGAATGTTATCCAATAAGACAAAATAACAAAATGAAAGACACAAGAACTGGGAGACACAAATAGTATCAAGCGGACTCACAATGATGAGTAAAAGAAGAAAAAAGGAATAGAGGGTGCATATGTGAGAATAATAAAGAGGAGAAAGTGATGGCCTTCCAAAAATATTGATAAATTGATATAAGCGAGCCTCCCGGTTTGGTCGTGAGGGGGTGCTCTGGCGCTACGAGTTGGAGAGATGGCTCTCGCTCAATCTCTTTGGGAAGAGGTGGCCTAATAAACGACGTTCGCGTAGGCGAGATTGCTGGCGCGGAGTGCAATCGCTTTAGAAGAGAGCAACTGAGCGCTCGATCCCGACCAGATGATCGTTCTGCTGCAGTGAAAGGGCTTGCGAGCAGACCCTCTGATGTTGTGCGAGGAAGAGAGAGCTCGGACGGCGATCCAGCGGCGCTTCCTCGAGAGTGGCTTGGCAGCGTGGAGACTCATATGATGTAGTCACCTCTGACTGTGGCTTGCACGTTGCAGCGACGTTGGCCCTGGCGTGAGTCTTGGCGGAATCTCGACGAGAGAAGAGAGGAGAGAGAGAGAGACCGAGCGGTCCGTTGTAGCTCCGAGAGGTGCTAATTCGGGGGGACCTTGCAAGAAGGACCAGGTGGCGCAGAGCGCCTTTCGAAATGTGGCGCTGAAAAGTGCCGATTAGCTGGGACCTTGCGAGAAGGACCCGGTGGCGTAGTCGCCGTACAAAAAGTTGGCGCTGATAAGTGCCGATAGCTCCGAAAGGGGCTGATTGATTGGGGAGAGGGTTAAGCGCAGGAATAATTACGCCAAGTAATTATATTTTCCCAGCTAGGCTGACATTTATTGATCAGTGGTCCTATCAGTAAGTCGCCAGCAGTCGCAGACGGGTTGATCTGATGGGCTTATCAGTCAGAGGGAGACCATCAAGCCCCGGGATGGCTCAGCCTTATATCTGATTCGTTGCGCTACTTCAGTGGTGGACACGCGAAAACAAGGTGCTGGCCGCCTAGCGGCGGCGCGCGGAACTGCCCCACTGCGCAGCCTCTCGGCCGTT
>JACCIB010001301.1:0-40861 GCA_018906965.1 Philotrypesis tridentata | reverse complement strand
GAAATTTTATAAACCGGGAAAAAATAATGTAATGCTGATGCTTTGTCGAGAAATCCAATAGATAACATTCAGATTAATGCAGTTACTAGAGCTCAAAAGCGAAATAATTAATTCTAAAGAGTTTACAGATATTTTGTCAAATGATCAGAAAATAGAAAAGTTAATGAAGCTAGGATAAGCAAAAAGAGAAATTCAAAAAACAGAGGAAATAAAAATAAAATAATTGCAGCGAAAAATAATAGTTTAGATAGAAATAATAGTGAATTAGGGGATAAGTCTGTGGATAAAAATATTGTATATACTAAGAAACTAATTCAATATAGAAAAGACAATATTATACATTTTATAGATGATAAGGTAAGGTTTAGATATAAATACTAATAATTTTATTCAGGAAAACAATATTTCTTTTAATATACGATTAAACGAGGTAGAAATAGTAACCTTTAAAGCACTTAAAATTTTTGTTTATGTATTGACATAGCTCAATCAGTTTGCATGATTAAAGAAAAAATATTGCAGATTTTTAAGCAATTAAAGAGTATTTTATTATCAGAGAAAATTGATCATTTCAGTATTTCAAGAGATATAAAATACATAATTTAAATTGGGAAGATATAGAAGAAATTTTGGTGCAAGTATTTGAAAATTCTAGAGTAAAAATAGTGATTTGTCTAAATTATATGCAATACGTAGATTTAAAAGATAGAGATAAGATTTTTCAGGAAAATCATGATAGTTTATTAGGTGGTCATGCAGGTGTAACCAGAACTTTTAATCGTATAAGGGCTAAGTCTTTTTGGGAAAATTTAAAACAAGACATAGAAGATAGAATCAAAAATTGTAATGATTGTCAGAGAAATAAATTGAAAAGGGTAAAACACGACAACCTATGGTAATTACTGACACCCCTTTCAAAACGTTTGACAAGGTAGCTATGGATATAGTAGGGCCTTTGAATGTGACTAAAAATAGTAATAAATACATTTTAACTATACAAGATGAACTTTCTAAATATTTAATTGCAGTACCGTTACCCGATCAAACGGCTGAAACGGTAGCTGATGCATTTATAAAAAAATTCATATGTATTTTTAGTTCACCAAAAGTAGTCTTAACTGATAGAGGAACAAATTTTACGAGTAAATTGATGAAAGCTGTAGCAAAAAGATTTAAATTTTCAAAGATTGAAACAACTGCTTTCTCACTACAATCTAATGGTTCTTTAGAAAGAGCTCATCACCCATTGTGTGAATATTTAAAGAATTTTTCTTCTAAAAATATTTCATGGGATGATTTATTAGAATTAGCACAGTTTCAATACAATACAAGTATTCATAGTGCACATAAATTTATGCCATATGAATTAGTATTTGCTTATCCGCCAAATTTACCTTCATCTGAACCTTTGAAAGTTTCAGAACAATTGCCGACTTATAATAATTATTTATCCAATTTAATTACAAATATGAAAGACATTGCTAATTTAGCTCGTGAAAATTTGATAATTTCAAAAGAAAAGTCCAAAACGTACTATGACAGGTTTATTAAACCAGTAGATTTTGAAATAGGAGATGAGGTATGGTTGATTAAAGAACCAAAACCTGGAAAATTGGAAAAAAATCATAATCTAGGACCTTTTGAAATTATGGATGTATCGAAGAATGGCAATATTACTATAAATAAAGAAGGAAAGCAAATAGTAGTTCATGCAAACAAATTAATATTGTTTAAAAAGAAAAATTAATATAATCAATTTGATTTCAGAATTCAGGATGGTGTTTATCTTTATTATCATTTTTCAAATATTCTTAAAAGTTAATGAAGCTATCATAGGCTACGATTGTGGTTCGTCGGCGCCCAACATAACAAATACTCTCTATTGGACTCTGGAAATTGCGACTTTCAAGACCATCAAGTAAATTCGTCAAGTACTATTATTGAACTTATACAAATGTTAGATTTTCATTCTATTCCAATTATTCAGTGTAAAGTTGAAATTCATAGAACTATATTTTCGTGTGGAATTTTTGGACACTTAATACCAGTTGAAAATGCGGAACAACAATATATTAAAGAATTAAGTCACGAACAATGCAATTTTATTCATGAAACGGGTATTTTTAAATATGATAACGTTCATACTATTTCGGATTTAAAAATTAATTCAACTGCGACAAAAGGCATTGATTTTGCGGGAAGTGCGACAGGTAGATCGTGTTCTGGTGCTGCTTATGCAGACAATTTTGGATCATGAAATAATGTATTTGTTCGTGGCTTAATCAAAATTACGTTGATACAAAATAATGCTAGAGTAAATTTAAAAAATGATAAATTAACACTAAGTTCAGGAGTAGTTTTCAAATAAAAATTGTACGGATATGCAGGGAGGAAATACGTTTTGGTATGTTTTACCAGAAGGAAAATGTTTTGAAAATTCATATGAAGTTTTGTTTAAAGGTATAGCGATAAAATATTTTAGTAAGGATAGTAAGGAAATAGTGTATGCGGTAAATGCAAATGAAATTACATTTGCATTAGCTACGAAAAACGTAGAAGTTCATTGTAATAGAGAATTAATTCGCACAGAGCATCCAAAATTGTTCATTGCAGAAAAAGATAATAGTTTAAATAAATATTTTTTTGATTTAGATAAAGTAAGTGGAGAAGTAGTTAATAGAGTTAATTTAGATTTGTTCACTTATGTAAATTCTAAGTTTGTATATGTAGAAAGACATTTAAGAAATCAAATTAATGATTTATATAGTAATTTAATAACTAAAAAATGCGAGCTTGAGAAAAAAGTAATTCAAAATTCCCTGTTCTTGGCCACTATTGCTCCTGATGAGTTTGCTTATAACATTATGAAAAGACCAGGTTATATGACAAAAGTTGCGGGAGAAGTTGTACATTTAATTAAATGTGTACCAAGATCGGTGATAATATTACATACGAAAGAGTGCTATAATCATTTACCAGTTTCGGTTGGAAATGAAACTTGGTTTTTAACACCAAAAACCCATATATTAATCAAGAAAAGTAGTAAAGTAGATTGTAATACAATTGTACCAGCGTATTACGAAATTGATGGACATTGGATTAAACTTATACCAAAGCCAACAGTGTCTATTCCACCGAATGTTATCAAACCAGATACTCATTTGGGATGGACATTTCAAGCTGTGAAAAATTTAGCGACGAATGGCATTTATTCGCAAACTGATTTGGATAAATTACAAGAACCGTTAATGTTTCCTATGGAACAAACACAAATTTTGAATGTTATTGCAAAAGATATAGCTGGTGATGTAACAGATGGAGTTACATTTTCAGAAAATACGTTAACAAGTATTGCAGAAAGTACGTGGAAAAAAATATTTGAAAAACTTACTACGTGGGGATCCTTTTAATCAGGAATTTTCATGATTATAGTAATACTACACATTTGCAAATTGACAATTGACACTATAATAAGAGGATATGCTTTACATGCAATATATGGATGGTCTATTAGACTATGTGGAGCTATTTTTAGTTCTTTAACCCATTTATTCATTTCTATGGGAAATACAGAAAAAATGATGAATTATGCAAAATCAAGAAATTATAAAGAAGAAAAAGAAGAAGAGCTAAAAGAAGTTAAAGTTATTTCGCAAAATTCTCAACCTATAAAAGCTGAAACATCATTTACAACAGCAACTTCTTTACCACCTATTCCTAATAAACCGCCTTATATTTATCCATCTAATACAAAATCTCAAAATTCTATAAATGTTTCTCAGAGCTCGAATTTAGATATTTTTTCATTAGATTTACGGTAGTTTTTATTGTTTACATATTAGTTAAATATTTCATAAATGTCTTACATTATCTAGGGCCCCGAGGGAACTACACCTAACTATGTAGTGTATTCATTTTTATACGTATTTTAAATAAGGATTTAATTTATTTTATTTTATGTATTTATTTGTAATTTAGAAATAAGACGACAATATCATGTTATCATCTAATATTTAAATTTTTTGTACTTAGAAACTAATTGTAAATTTTGAATTTTGAAAGTTAAGAATTTTATTGCAATTTCATTGCAATATCTTGGGCCCCGAGGTGTAACGTCCTACGACGTTATTTATTTTTAATCTATGAGTTACAAATTTTAAACTAGTTTTCAAAATTCAAAACACACGAAGAGAATTACGATGTTAATTTCGAAAGATTGTATTTTGAATGCGTGCTGTAATTTAGTAACACAAGTCAGCAGTGTTACTTATTCGGCAATCGCTAAACTTTTAAAACTGATTATTAAGCGTTACACTTTAAGTTTTGGTCAACGTATTCAGGCTTTAAAAGAGTAGAATTGGCCTCATTTTAATTAGTCTCGTGTTTAAGTCCGAACTCCGTACCTCGCGGTTCGTCAATTTGCGGAGATTTTTATTGTACTTCCAAGTACCCTATTGTGAATTTAAGAAGCAAATATATTTTCAATCATACTCGAAAAGAAAACTGTGAGTGCATCATTTCAACGACCTATCACCTATTATCCAAATAAGACGAGCAAGCAGAGAGAAAAAGACGAGGATAGCAGACGCAGCAAAATAAGACAAGTGAAGCAGAAAAAGGTAAGTCAAATAAATACACTAAAAGTACATATCGGAGCGGGTAACGAGTCTAAACCCAGCCGCTAGTAACAATTCAATACGCGCTCTCAACAAATAATTAAAAATACTTCATGCTCTCAAATACATGTCCTACCTATGAGGTGAGAGTGTAGGTGGTACATAACATTATAAACATAATGGCGATATCTTTACAAATTGGTTTCGGAAAAAAACAGCTTCTTCTAGACACATTAATTATTACTCACACCATCCCAGGAATCAAAAAATAGCAATCTTATATAACCTTCTGGATAGAGCGATGCTATTATTAGACTCACAATTCCATCCGCAGAATATCGATCAAGCAAAAAAGATATTGATAGCTAATGACTATCCGCTTGAATTCATTAATAAATATTGTAAGAAACGAATCATTTGCAATCTTGGTCTCATAAATAAAGCTGAGGGCATAGATTCGGATAATTCAAATTCCGTTAACAATAACAATTCTGTAAATAGCGATTCACAAATAAATGTAAAAAACAATATTGCGGTCTTTCCATATTACGAGAGATATAATAACAAACTGAAAACAGTATTAAAAAAGAATGACAGATTACTAGTGAATAAGATTGACAATAAATTTAATAGATTTATAAAATTAGGTAAAGATCTTACTGTTGTCGGCGAAACGAGGAACGTTGTATATAAAATCGACTGCGCGAACTGCGATTCAACTTATATAGGCGAAACCTATCGTCCATTAAAAAATAGGGAATCAGAGCATAAACGCTATATAGAAAAAAGAGATCTTTCCTCTCCAATTACGGTACATGCGATAGAAACGGGACACTCGTTCAGTTTTGACAACATTAAAATCATGTATAAAGATCCATCTACCTTTCGTAGACGTTTCTCAGAGATGTTACATATTCAATATTTCAATGTCACTCTTAATAGAGCTGAGGATACGTGCCACCTCAAAACTAGCTACAAAAATGTTATATCAAACTTAAAATCTAGTCCAAAAAGTCCAAAAAATCCGTAAAATTTCTATATTAAATTCTTTAATCTGAAGGTAGAAGCTGTGCGGCGTGTGGGTGAGATATGGGGGACATTAGACTAGAGGAGGTGGCGCGAACGCTTCGCGTTCTCTTTTATAGCCAACATGTATGATTTAGTGATTGGCTAGCGGAGCGGAGCGGAACATCCCAGTGAGAGGATCGGGAGTCCGAGTTGCTAAGCAGCGCTCCGGCCATAGTACTGCGTAAACGCGGGCTCCCGAGTCTACCAAATGGTACTTATTCGCGCCACTTCTTCGAAATGTATACTTTCCGTATACATTCGGTCTGTACACCGACTTCTCTGCAGCTGTTCAGAAATCCTTCTTTTATATATCCAATTTGTCAAGTAGATACTATGAATCCAAAATCAGTTGATCGTTGATCCTCGTCGGTGTCACATCACCATCCGGTGACACCGACACTGTTAAACAAAGTCGGTCAAAGCGAATTGTAAGGGTACTTTTATTATACATTAATTGTGTTTAATTTTAATTTTAATTTTAATTTTAAATAATTTTTTTAAAAACTAGTTTTTAGCTGGCGCTTTCTATTATTAAATTTGTGAAGTGTGAAATTTTAACTGATCTTATATAATTATTAAAGTAAAATTTATTGTTTAAATTGTAAATTGTAATTTTTGTAAACTGTTTTTTATTAATTATGTAAAAATGGCATTGCAGTCCTGATGAGGAGTAGAAACTACTCGAAACGTCGGCGAACAAATAAAATAGAAATGGCTCGAAGAGATGCATTCCTGTCTCAATTATTAACAACACAATTCGAGCGATAGAGTCACATATTATAAAAAAAAGCGTATATGTTATTTCGTAATATTTGCTCTCGTTGACTTAAAAATTATGATAATTAAAAGAAATGAAGAATTTATTGAACGAATGATTTACCAAGTAGCCGATTTCTATTATGATTGTTTGGTCTCTGAAATAATTAATAGCAGAAGGAAGAGGCTCATGCCTCTTCGAGAACCACAGTATATATTGCAAGCTCAGGCTGAAGCATACAAACGACTACAACAGAAAAACGGATGCAAAAGATAAAAAAACAAACATTAAAGAAAATACTTACCCAAAATAATATCAAGAAAAAACTTGCAAAAAAGAGGTTTGAAACAAAAGGTATCACAGCATAAACTGCCAGCAACTAAAATTTACCTCCAAGAAACTGAAAAATGTTGTCTAGAATTAGAATTAGATGATGTTGAAGATTTAGAATTCGAAGACAATATCAATAGTGAGCCTTTAAACCCAAACATTATCAAGAGCAATGTGGCAGATATTTTAAGAAAAAATAGCATTCTTGAAGCTAATGACATTCTTGAAGATTTAGAATACGATGAGAATAGCAATGGTGAGCCTTTAAGCCTAGATATTCTTGAAGCTAAAAGCGATGAAAATTTTAAAGACGATATAGAATAGAAGGTCATATAGAATAGATAGAGTGAAAAACTTATTAATGGTACTGAAGACTAGGGTTCAGTAAGAAAATTGGATATACTTAACTGTTACTATCTATAAACACGGCTTAATTATTGCTTTCAAAATATTTATAGCGTTGAGAAAAATGTTTATAAATTATTATAATGTAATTGAAAGCAATAGACAATATTTGTTGACTTAAATAAACATTATTACCTTTAATTTAAGCTATTTATATCCATATTTGGACCTTCGAAGCATTAGTTAAAATAATCATATATACATTTTTTCACTGTTATAGCAAGATTCTATATTAAGAAAAGGGTCTAAAGACTGTAACGAGAGGTTAAAGCATGCTATTCGAGTAGCGCGCGCTCGTTATGTTGCACGATGCGAACATAGCAGCAAGCTTCGTTGCTCTATGGGAGCGAGGGACGCGTGGGGGAAGAATCTAAATACAGTGGCCCACGCGCCACTGTATTTAGATTCGATTCTACCGTGCCGGTGTAAACCTCGCGTGTTACGAATACCTTTTGCAAGGCCATCATTGTGCCTGAGCATCGTTGCATCAAGGTCGGAGATAAAGTCCTTGATCACCGTGATCGAGGACTTTATCATCTGCATGTGGGAGAAAGAACAGCTTCTCCACGTCATCCTCAAATACCCGGTTATGGATCCCGTAGGAGAGTAGCGGCTCGAGCTAGTGTACGAAGGAAGCCACGCGTGCTTAAATTAGCGTTACAAGCTGAAGTATTCAAAGGTGAAATGAGGATAATTAACGGAATGGCATATGCCCGAGACGAATTGTACAGCATAGCCCTCGACAAGATAGAAGACTTGATAGTGAAAAAATGTAGCCCTTTCAATTAGAAACAAAAGCAACTGGCCCTTTTCAGGACCACTAATACATTAAACGTAGTATAAAAAGACATTCATAATAATACCATAAAATCCACTTCCCTATCCTACAAATAAAAAAATATTGATTGTAAGTATTCAACATTGCGACTATTTATTGTAACGGGCTACTATCAACACAAGCTTACCAAGACGCCGGGCGCAACAGGTAAAAATAGTACGGAGTAGCCATTGGACTAGAGAAGAAGCAACGAGACAGATTCCCTCCACAATACACTCACGTCAGCTCTCCACGATATTCGTTGTGTCGAGAGCCATGCACCACGAAAGTTTGCGCCGCACGCTTTTCAGGGCACGAGACATCGCTGAACGAGAGGAAGAGCCGAGCCGGATAACAGCCAGTTATTGTAAAAATGTGTGCTCGCGACGTTACGGCCAGTCGTCCATCAGCTAGACCGGTAGCACGTACGTGTTAATCCCCGTGATTTAATTTTATTCAATAAATGCCGGACAGTTAAAAGGCTAAATTCATGTGAGTTATTTTGCGAGTATATTCCCTATGTCCCTTTTCAAAATTCACAGCCCGAGTAAAGCAGCCTCAACTACCGCTGAGTAGCCGGCAAAGCAAGTACAACAAAACCGGGCGTCCAACAACAATTTATTAAATTATTTAAATACGGTTATAGTTCGGTTATATTTCGTTCCTGGAGCTTTTCTGGAGCAGTACTGTGCGCAGTAACTTACAGTTTGGTTGCCATCTTGTCGTGCATTTTGGAGGAGTTTTGAGTCGCAGAGTTGACGAGGGGTTTCCCGGTGGAGTTCTTGTGGAATATTTATAGAGGAATTTGGTGAGAGTTTGGTGTAATATTTAATATATGGGATAACATATGGAGGAATCATTTACATATTGAGGGATACGTGCCGCGTTCGATAGAGGATTTCTTCGCGCATTTCAGCGGATGGCGTTTTCCCTTTTGTTTAAGTAGAAGCAATCGTAGAGGAATTTTCGCGGCCCTTTTCCATTTAGCACTACTGAGCAGCCTTGGAATTAGTTATATGGCCGTGTGCCCATGATCTTATTTCGAGTTTTGAATTTGTTTGCTGAAAGAATTGACTGTAATAACAAGAATAGAATATATCAGTAATTTATTAACCAATATATTTGTGTTCAACAATTTCCAACCCGATTGCCACCACATTTCCCGCTTTTATCGGAAGGGTTTCCGCAATATGCCCTACTAAAACACCAAAGCGCTCTACAGCAAGAAGCTCCGTTCTATCACGCAGGCATATCTGATCTTGGACTTGGTCATCGATCGCTGGAGCCTCGTTGATATTCTCGTTTCTCTCTACTTCTTCTTCAACAGCTTGTTGATTGGGGGCTTCTGCATCAACAGCTTGTTGATGAATATCGTGAATATTAGCGATGTCATCTTCTTCTGGTAGATTGAAATCAATTCGATATCGGAACAAATTATCCGCTTGCTGCTCTGCGTTATTTGTCTCTTGTTCGTTAAAATCTACATCGCTGCTAATGTGGATTTTGCGCGTATCTTTATTCCAAAGCCGATAATTCGATGATTCTCCATCGTAGCCAACCATTATCATTCTCCTGCTTTTCGCGTCAAATTTCTTCCGTAATTCTTTGGGCGTGTTTAGGTAAGCCACCGGTCCAAAGATACGCAGGGGTTTGATAGATGGCTTTTGAGAAAACCATTTCTCAAAGGGACTTATTTCTTCCTTCTTCATAGCAATTGTTCGTACACTTTCAACAACAGTTCGAATGTCGCTCTCTGCCCTGCCATTCTGCTCATGAATGTAAGGCGAGGAAAATTCATGTATAATTCCGTGATCACTTATGAATTTGCGAAATTTGTCGGAAATGTACTCGCGACCATTGTCTGAGCGCACTACTTTGATTTATTGCCTGTTTGCGTATGCACGAGATTCGAAACCTGCTTAAATTTTTATTGAAAGGTCAGTGACTTAACGACGCTTTTTGGTGACAGTCCTTCAGACGATTCCAAGCGGCTCTTGCACTTTCAGCACCGCGAATATGACAGATCTGATTATTCTCTACATTCAATGCTATCGATGAAAGAGCTTGTTCGTCTTTGTCAATCCAACTATCGTCTGCCTCAGCCGGCTGATCATTCTTAATCACTTCCCACACTTTTTCTTTCTTGAGTAGCATTTCCATTTTATAACACCACACTGCGTAATTGTCATTGTTGAGTTTTTCAACTGAGTATCTGGCGCTTGTGTTTTGTGCCATTTTTCATTTTCACTTTTTTCACTCGTTCCTCAGATATAACAAATGTTTTTCCAAATCTCCTGGGCCCATAACCTATTGGAAGGTCAGTGATAGTAATACGTAGTATTTGGAATAATAAAACATTTATTCAATCATTTTACATGGAACAAGAAGTGTAATTATGAATTTGGAAATATGTTATTGATGTGGCGTAGTCGGAGGCTCACAGCAGACTGAGCTGCTCTGCATGTCGTGGGCGTCGTCTTCGTACTTCAGGTAGAAGTGCCCCTTTCGTTTATGGCTTCATTTATTGTACTGGATATATATAGACACACACACACACACACACACACACCACACCACCACATATATATATATATATGTATCTATCTAAGCTGTCTATGCAGTATCGCTGTTGTGAATATATGTATGATTATTACTCATTATTCAACAATTTTGAGAAAACTTCTGATTTTTGTCTCAAAAAACATATTTTTCGATAACCCGTGAATTCATCCTTTAAAAGAAGGAAATACCTTGAACCTCCTGGGGATTCGATGCTGATAGGTCCTCACACATCCGTGTGTATCTTCTCTCCCGGCTTGAAGGCTCTGCTGTGCTGCACTGGCTTGTGCGTTTTGCGTGTTTGCTTTCCTAATACGCATGGTTCACAGAAAAAATCATCCATTTTTGGAAGCTTAAGCTCTGCAAACATTTCACTAGTGTTAATCAATGCACGCGATTCTCGTGTCTAAGTCTCTCGTGGCAGTTTTAGTGTTTTTGAGTTGGCGACATTGCATTGCACCGGCACTTGCTCTGCTAAATTACTCTTAGGCACAATTATTTTGTAGAGCCCCCCGTGTAGATGAGATCAGCGGATCCCAGGGCTATGGAAACGCCGAATTTCCATAAACTATAGTTGTCTTCGTTAAGCTTTATGAAGTTGACGTCCTTATTGTCTGCCATGATACTAATATACCCTAAGAAACTTTGCGAAGAACTTATATTGTAGATCACTTCTCGCACTTAGCACTTTTAATTGTTCTTTATCTATACCTTTTCACTCCAACACGCGCAGTGAAAGCGTGCTGGGCCCATAACCTGTTGGTGTAGAAATAATTATACAGATACAGATAGAATGAATATATAGATATTTATTAAGAGGTTAATACAAGAGAAATACAAAAGCTTATTACTATCGAGAGACGCCATCTTACTCGATAGACTACTCAGGTCGAACAGTATTCGTATGCTATACGAACGTGGCGAGTGTCGATCTAAGACTGCTACTGACTACCCGGGATCGGCAATACTTATACACAGAGCCACAGCCCTTACAGTATGACTGAGTCCAGGTAGTCGTTGACAGCACGGGCGCGGTCAGCAGTGCGGCAGAGGTGAAGAGTCCGCAGAACAATTGTATGGTACTGCTTGCAGCACTCTTTGCCGCCGCGACACACCTGCTGATGCGCGATCTTAGTCTAGGTAAATCTCCGCTGTAAGGATTCGCTCACGTATAGCGGAGATTAAACAATAAAACTAATTGCTAAGAAAAACTTATATAAAATGACTATATAGCCCGAGACGAGAACGCCGATTTTAATCATCCCGAGGATCTCGTCACGGGGCTTATGCTTATAATTTATTACAGAAAAAAACTTTGAACTACAATTATATCTATTTCTCGCAGAAATCTAACAAGTCCAAACTCCGTACCACGCGGTTCGTTAACTGGCGGAGATTTTTACATTGTACTACAAAGTACTTATCTTGTGAATTTAAGAAACAAATACATTTTCCATTAGACACAAAATGAGTGAATCATTTCGAAAGCCTGTTGTTCCTTCAAAACTACTATTTAGCAGAAAGAAAAAGACGAGGAAAGCAGAAGCAGCAAAATAAAGACAGCAAAAGAAGAAAAGCAAAGGTAAGTCATATAAAATACATATTCAAAAATACATTATTAAGAGTAACGAGTCTATTTATCTAACCATTGGACCCCCTCAATTCTTACAAAATATACACAAATGTAGTCCTACCTATGGGGTGAGAGTGTAGGTAGGACATAACACTCAGAATTGTTTGAGAGAGAGAGAGAGAGAGCGGTTGATGCAATGCAATGGACCGTTGGGAGCAATGAAAAGCTTTGAGTGTTCAGGGCTGAAAGAAAGTGGTTCGGGTGAGAAGCCGAGGGGGGGGGGGGTGAGAAGGTTTGGGGGTGGATGCGCGATCGAATTAAGTGAGGGCAGTGGGCCAGGTAGTTAGTAGTAGTTAGTGGTAGTTAGTAGTTAGTTGGTAGGTAGGTAATAGGTAGGAGTTTGTGTACGAGGCAACGGTTGAGAAGCGAAGAGGGGGGAGGGGGGTTGTGAGACTTCATAATGCTAGAAAAAGAGGGGGATGATTGTTCGGTGGAGGAGCCTCTGTGAGGCTGTGAAGAGCCTGTTGATGACAGCAGGGGAGGGGGTGATTGTGAAAGAATTGTTGAAGAGTACACGACGCAGTTAGTATTGGGAAGAGATCTGAATTGGTGACCGGGGGGATTTGTGCGTAGCATGAGAGTAAGGGCGTCGTTGATTGAAAGATTTTGATGACCTGCAAGGGAGTGTACATCCTGTTGGAATTTCCATTCGGGGCAAGACTTGTCCTTAGGTAGGTGGCCTAGATTACAATTGACACAGACAGGTTAAGAGTTAGTACAAGGGCAATCACTCATGGAGGCATGCGAAGGATTGCCACACTTTTCACACAAAGATTTACCTTTGAATTGATCTCTTAAATGACCATATGTGAAACACTTAAAGTACATTTCAACTGGTTGTGTATAGAGAAAGATAATATGCTTTACATAGAAGAGAGTAACATAATTGGGAAGTTGTTGGCCTTCGAATGTCAAGCGGATAGTCTGAGAGGGAACAAATTTGGAGGAGCCATGGGTCAGGGTTATCCTGTGGTTAAGTCTCTCTGCTTTGATGATCTTAATAGCAGAGGAGGAGGAAGCTATTAACTCCTGAAGGATGTGATGATCCTCAATACCGACTGGAACATCTCTTATAATATTTGTCTGGTGAACCGATGAAGAGGAACTGAGAAACGGAGATTATTACGAGCGAAGGTAGAGTCGTGAAGTAGTGCATTAGCAGATTGACGATCAATGAAGGTGATAGTAATCTTAAAAGATCTTGAAGAAGTAATTGAAGCAATTTTACCTTTGTACTTGGCAGCAATGAGTCTGCCAACTGTAGTCGGGTGAAGATGACCTTTTACAGTGGCTGAATCAATGGCCTTAGAAAAGACGACGTAAAGTCCCTGGTTGAAAAAAGAATACTGAGAGACCTTCGGTTGTGTGCGTTTGTTATTTTTGTCAGAAGGAAAACCTTTAAGAGGATTATCAGTGTCAGAGATGATGGAACCAGCCGCAGTTGTATAGTAGGGTTCAGGTATAGCGATGATTGATGGTGAAACAGAAGTTGTGATGGTGTTGACCGTGAGTGAGATGGCAGATTGTTTGGTTGTGCCAATTGATGAAGCTGTGAATGTGGTGGCGGTGGTGGTAGAAGAAGTAGTTACCGCTTTGCTTGATTTTTTAGCTACTTTGGAGGACTTCTCGTCAAAAGTTAGGAAGAGCATGAGATCTTGTTGATGCTGTTCGTTGGGAACCTCCTCAGAGGGTTCACTGAAGGACCCGGATCTTTTGGCGGAAGCAGATTCTGCATCCATCGCCTCAGAAAGATCAGAAGAGTTAGCTGAATTGGAAGAATTTAAGTTAGAAGCAAAAAGAAGAAGAAAAGATTGATTTTGGCCTTGACTACAGGCAATCAAGGCTTCAATCGCGTCCTTCTCATTGACAAGACGGTCGTAAAGGGAGAGGATTTGGTGTTTTACTGGTGAAGAAGAGTTGTTGGGAGGAAGATTAAAGAAGGCTGCATCGTTGATTTGATAAGTCATGGTGATAGGGATGCGCGAAGAGAGCCGCCGGAGGCTCCCCGTCGCCTCAGAGAGGTTAGACGGCGGGGAAAGAATGGTAGAGGAAAAAAATAGTAAAAGAAAAAGAAAGAGAATTGTCTATAAGAGAAAAAAAGGCACAGAGAGCGTGCAAAAGCACTATTTTTAATAAAAAATGTTCGAAAGCACTATAAAAATCGTATTAAAATACTCTTACTATAGAAGGTTGTTTTCCCGCTAAGTCGAGAATTCAACCGCCCCCCCCCCCCCGCCTAGGGGGACTGCAGCGGGATTCGATTGTCCAGGGTTGGGTTATTGTGGACACAACAAGGCCCGTTCAGCTGTCGCGTCTGGGCGCGTACTCTCTTCACGTGTGCACGTCAGACAATCTTACCGTGGATGTAGCACTTGCAAGCAAGTAGAATAAGTAAGGTTATGTAGAAAAAGTGTCTTAAAAAAACACAATTGGAACCTTTGAAAATCGAGGGGCGTGTAGCATCCCGATGGCAAGTATAAGTGTACGCAGTACATATACACTATGCCTTCGGGGAGCAGCGCGATTGATTATACTTTGAATTTGTTAGATAACCTTATTTTCTTTCTTTCTTTTGTTGATATTTAATTCATCATGTATTAAACTTCGAAAAAATAAACCCTCAATTTAAAGATTTTTTCAATATCTTTCGAATTGTATTAGATTTTTTATGATTGAGGTCGTGCTGCTTCCCGAAGGTACGCAGTGTATACGTACTGCATACACTTTTCCATCGGGGCGCTATCGCACCCTTTAATTTATGATACAAAAATATCCTTAAATATCTTTTTGTATCTTGGGATTCTAGGGGAATTCTGAAGTCTTCCAAGTTCGAATTTCTGTACCATATTTTCCGTTGTAGGAAAAGGCTTAGAGTTTAATTTGGTAGTATACTGTCGACAGTTCAAATTCAGTGAGAGAACAAATTTAATAAAAATTTAATTCAAAAGTTTAAAAAAAAATAATTATTTGCATTAATGTCTCAAAATTAATTATCTGCAAATTTTCCGCAGAACCATTTAACTTAATGATTTGTTTAGCTTGCGCGAAGAGAAAAAAACTATTTGCAAATTTAATGCTACGGTTGTATGGGTATTAGATACCTAATCAAATAAGCCAATATTTAGATCTTATCTCCAAGATTTCGATCTTACGTATTACTCCAAACATTGACATCACTTTTTCTCGAAAACACGAAAAAGACACTTAAGGTGGCTTCAGCGGTTGGTACCGGATCAAGTTTGGGCCTCGGTGTGGTCTTAAATTTTTTGTATCTTTTTGTTTCAATGCATCATTTAAACTGAACTAAATTATAACATAAACTACTTCTATGTGTTATTTTAAAAAACTGATCTGTAATCGGTAAAATAGACATTACTTTCTATACTCACTTGCGTGGTAATCATGCGCAGATGCATTGTAACACTGTTTTATCTCGATATCTTTTATATTTCAACGGAAACATATATTTCTTTTGTTCCTAACGTTATCTTCATTAAAAATGCTATAATTTCCGCCATTCTATTTTAAAGTATAAGTTTTATAAGGACGTGAGGTCGGATTTATTATTGAGTCCCATAAGAGCCCATGTATCATTTTAATATTTTCTCATGCTCTCGTCTCAAAATTAAATCGGAAACCATACTTTTTTTATACCAATCGAAAGCTTGAGATTTTAACAATATTCTCTGAAAGTTTTAGGAACTTATAAATTTTTATTCAAAGTCGCTGAAGCCATCTTAAGTGCTTCTTTTCATAAGCCACATATTTGTACTATTATTATTCTATAAATATTAGGGTAGTGCTTATTTCCCAAAGTGCTTTAATACTCGCTCCCTTGCCGGTAATCGATTATTTTTATCCAAAAACTCTGAATGCAGTAGAAAACCTATATAAAAAAGCTTTCAAACAAAGACCACTTTCAAAAAAAACGTCTTTTTCAAATTTTTGTTCAAAATTTTCTTGTCTGGAAGTTACCAGTTCACTCTAGATTTTTTTGGCAGTTCCAATCTACATAGATTATTAGTGTAACTATATAACCAGAGTATCTAGAAGCAGTTCTGAGTCAAACAAATTTTTTTTGCCCCTAATATAGGATTTTATTACAATAAAGAAAAGCACAAAAAAGTACTTTTCGTGATTTTCCACGGTTACCGATGAGTTCCGTAAAGATTAAAATAAATTACATAATATTAAAGTAGAGTTTAAAACCTTCAATTTAGTCCTCGAACCAATTCTCTAGGTGCTTTAGTTACCGGCATAAGAAGAATGAAATCGGTGAATTCCCCATGTGAATTATTAAGTTTATTTGACGTGCATAATTTTGCTTTTAAAGCTTTAAAAACTTATTTTAATACTAAATATGTACAAAAAACATAATTGTATACAGCAAAAATTGATTGTGGGTAGATCTGTATACAATTTTTCTTGTATCGGTCCTCGAGTCAAAATAGTATGTTTCTTATAAATAAGATTAACCAAAAATAAAAAAATACTGGCTGATTCTACTTAGAAAGACGATAAAAAAATGTAGGTATCTATAAAATTTTCTGTATACCTAGTTTTTGAACTAAAAAACACATGATTTTTAATTCAAAAACTGTTAGGTGTACAGAAAATTTTATCCCTTTTTTTCTTCTTTTCAAGTAGAATCAGTCAGTGTTTTTTGTTTTTGTCTAATCCTATTAATAGAAAACATGGTAGTTTGACCAAATAGCCAGTACGAGAAAAATTGTTTAAATCTACCCAAAATCCAGTTTTGCTGTATACAATTGTATTTTTAGTACATATTTAGTGTTAAAACAAGTTTTCAAAGCTTTAAAAGCAAAATTAGGCACATCAAATAAACTTAATAATTCACATAGGGAATTCACTGATTTCATTCTTCTTATGTCGGTAGCTAAAGCACCTAGAGAATTGGCTCGAGGACTAAACCCTTATGAAAAAAACATGCAGAATATTATGCAGGGAAATATACAGAGGATTGTGCAGGGAATTATACATGTATCTGTGCAGATTGCTCTATAGATAAATCTATAGAATAATCTGCTCGGAACTGTGCACGTATATGTGGAATACTCTGTACAATTATTCTATAGATATTGGTAAAGAGTCCCAAGAATCTATAAATATTTGTGTAGATTTTTGGAACACTATGTAAACATTTCTATACAAAAATTTGTGCAGATAATATGCTTGTATACCTCCTTTATGGAAAAAATATGTAGAAAATTTTGTAGTGAATTGTATAGAGAATCATGCAGGGAATTCTATAAGCATACATGCAGAGTAAAACTGCAAAGCGAGCTTCGGAACCGTTTTTATAGCCTGGATGTCTCGACAATGAGACCCACCCTCTCTTACCTGACTGCTGCCGAGACGAGACCCTCCGAGCTAATATTTTTATGACGGTCAGATTTCGCGCAAACAAAATTAAAAAATTATCAGATATGCACATATACGAACATTTTTTATTTTCATGTAAACAGCCATTTTTCAACAATTAAAATGCAGTTTGAATGGTAATTTTCTGATTATTTTAAGTAACAATATATACAACAACACTTGTATTACTCTGTCTCTCTCTCTCTCTCTTACTTTCTAGGGGTAAGCTATTTTCTAATAACAAACAATAATTCTATTAAATTAAGAATTTATCTGTCACTTCGAGCCAAAGCAAAACAAACAATATTAGTTTCTGATTTGAGTTATCATATATCTTATTACAAATTAGGAAATAAATTAAAATCAATTGCGAAATCACGAATACAAGCGAAAAATGTAAAAATGGATTTGTCTGTGTCCTAGTCCTCAAACCAACATGTCACGTATACCTCGTCCTCCGTCGTCGATGTACTTCACTTTTCCTCCAGACTGTCTCCGGACCGCGCCGGCTACTTCTCATTACGCACATCTGAAATTTTATGACGATTTTCACACTTTTTTCATACGGCTCTGGCCCAACAAAATTTCTTAACTTTCGACAGCTCTCATACGAAAGTTTACAATTTTGCTAAACATATTTTAATATTTCTAAAAAGCTGTAATTTTTTCCGATTTTTTGAGCCCACTCTCGTCTTGATACGATTTTTCATCTCCGAGATACACTTTTTTTACATTTGCTAATGTTTTAGCAATACTAATTAACATTTTTGAAAAATTTTTGGGCGTATGTGTTCTCGAACCTTTGGGCTATATGCCTGATTTTTTGCTATGCAGTGGCTTCATTTTTGAGCAAATGGTAGGCCTGCAAAGTTGACCTTCCTGGAAAGTGGCCTAAAATCTGCATTTTTTTTGCTTCTATTCGCTACTGTTCACCGCCTAATTAACTTTATATGTAATGAAACTTATACGAATCGACGCACAATTAAATTTGCCATCACACCTCGTATTTCGATTCTTAATGCGATTTTTTTGACTATACGGTTCGAAACACAAGTGACTACGTCATTCGAACCGATAGTAGAAAATGTTTTTGGAGCCATGGACCAGACCGTTGCATTGAAACTTTCGTTGCTATTTTGCGTGAAGCCGCCTAAGCAACGAGTAAGCAGTTCATCTTGGCTGAGCTCTTCATACACTGGCAAAATCGCTTTATAAACCTCTTGAGAAAGAGCCGGTTTATGCCCATAAGCAATAGAATTCGGACGGGTAGGGTTGATAAATCAGAGCGCGCCTTAGCAGCTGATTCAGCCGTCGGCGCGCGCTCCGAGGCGTTGCGGTAGATTTAAGAATTAGACCCATTCCACATCGAATTTGAATATCAGACCAATTGGATGTATTTTTTAAAGATCTAAAGTATACTTTAAGCAGAAAAAAAATCGAATTTTTGAAAATCCTAGAGTGGTATTACCCCTTAATTAATATCACAAATAAACTCTCAGAAAGAGTACAAAATGGTAAAAATCATAAGGTGTATAATAATTGTATAAATAAGAATAAGAAAAAATAGGTATCAATTATATAATATTTATTTTAAAAGAATTTAGCTATTCATTTTTAGGCACGACCGCAACGCGGGAATGCCTTATAGTTTTATCATCGCAAAAACTGTTACCTGCCACATCTTAGCCAATTTTCGACCAATCGGGCTAAAAATCTATGACAGTGCAGCTCTACCTATAGCCATTAATTCAAAGACTTATTCAAGTTTACACTGGGCTATCGAAATAAAAACTACGGAAAATAATTGAAGAACAGGTTAATTCAGAAATGTGTTCGAAAACCCGCTAATTCGGAAAAGTTTTCGAAAACCAGCTTCGATTTTTGAGAAGCAAGAACCAGCCAACTCAGAATAGCTTTGAAGAAGCAGTCTCCTTGACCATAATTTTGGAGAACCGGTTACGTTGACCATAATTTTGAGAAACTAGCCATCTCGCCAATTATGACTCTTTGCGTAATTACGCAACTGATCGAGGATGCCGCTAACGAGGTATAGGATAAAGCGCTATAAACAGTTGAAGATTTGTAAAATATAAGTATGTTACTTTTAATAGCAGTGTACAAATAGATTGTGTTATGAATACATTGTGATAGAAAGCCCTCTCAGAATTATAACTATTACAATAATGGTAACATAAACAATAACGTAAACAATAACGGTATATTATACAGTCTTTCTAGCTTATAATATTGTGTATATACATATATTTACGTAATACAATATGACTCTACATGGGTACGTAAAGACACACACACACACACACACACACACACACACGTATATACATATATTTACATAATATATATGTATAATCATTTGTTTTCCATGCGGCAGTTACCATGTCAATCTGTAGCTTCAGTTGGCAGTTTCAGTCTTTGGTTGGCATTTAAGACATATTATGTTAAGTGAAATTAATAGATTAGTGAATTAAATCTGGAGCATTTAGAACAATGGACGGTAGGACTTACTGTTTTATAAATGTGTGCTTGCCAAATATGTTGAAGATTTTTAAAATTTGATTTTTTGCTTTTTTAAATTTTTTTTTTGCTTTCAATGATTTTATAAAAAATTTCAGGTGCAAATGAAATCAGCAGCTGTTTGTGGAATTTTATGCAAGAAAAAGCAGCATCAGGTGTAAAGCAGTTCCGATTTTACAGCGACAACTGCGGAGCGCAAAATCGGAACAAAATGCTTTATTCAATGTACTTGAGGGTTTCAAAACTATTGAATGTACACATTACGCACAGGTAACTTGTCTGAATATTTTTCCTATTGTCACTCTGATTCCTTTAATATGAATTCCTTTAATATGTAATATTACTATAAAATTAATACTACTATTTCTACTATAATTTTAGATATCTAGAAAAAGGCCACACATATAACGAGGGCGATTCTATGCATGCAAGAATCGAAAATTCATGCAAAAATATCTCGGCCATTTATACACAGACACAATGGTGTGATATAATGCGTAGTGCTAAAAAGGAAGAGCCATTTTACAATGTAAAAGAAGTAGCTCTAGATGAAATTTTAGATTTTAAAAACATGGCTGATCTGCAGAATTGGAAAGCAGTTAAAATTTCTTTAGTTAGAGAAATATCATTTCAACCAAATGAGGTGCACGCATTCGTCAAATACGAGTACAAAGGTGCAGCTGAATCTATTTTAATAGAAACAGCTAAAACTATTGGATTGGAATTTTCCTTAAAACCAGTTCGAGAAGAAAAAAATAAATTAGACGAAGCAAAAAAAAAAGATTTAATAAATATGTGCTCTAGTGGTGTTATTCCACAAATGTATCACCATTTTTATAACAATATTATAAGCTAGAAAACCTGTATATTCTATTTGTAATTATGAAAAATGTTATTTAATTTTATTTTGAAGCTTATGCCATCAATCAGTGGTGTGAAGCTAAATTGTTAAATTTTAATTTTTGTATGAATTAGTATATTAAGAAATTTACCGTTATTGTTTATGTTTATCACAATCTATTTGTTCACTGCTATTAAAAGTAACATACTTATAAATCTTCAACTGTTTATAGCGCTTTATCCTATACCTCGTTAGCGGCATCCTCGATCAGTTGCGTAATTGCGCAAAGAGTCATAATTGGCGAGATGGCTAGTTTCTCAAAATTATGGTCAACGTAACCGGTTCTCCAAAATTATGGTCAAGGAGACTGCTTCTTCAAAGCTATTCTGAGTTGGCTGGTTCTTGCTTCTCAAAAATCGAAGCTGGTTTTCGAAAACTTTTCCGAATTAGCGGGTTTTCGAACACATTTCTGAATTAACCTGTTCTTCAATTATTTTCCGAATTAGCTGGTTTTCGAATACTTTTCTGAATTAGCTTGTTCTTCAATTATTTTCCGAATCAGCTGGTTTTCGAAAACTTTTCTGAATTAACCCGTTCTTCAATTATTTTCCGAATTAGCTGGTTTTCGAACGCTTTTCTGAATTAGCGGGTTCTTCCACTCAGCCGTCGATATACAAAAAAACGTTTTTTTTTACTTTTACGATTACCGACCAATTGTTCAAATGGGAGCTCTTTATGATTAATTTTACATGTATTTTTAACTAAAATTTCAGTTGACCACGATTCTTTCTGCGAAATTAACTCCAATCGAGCCAAATTTTTTTTCACAAACTCTCCCTATGTTAATATCGGGACAGTATAAAATTGGGCTTGATTCCGTATATACAAAAAATATGCGGGCATTTTTTGGATTTTCGAAAAACGGTTTTTTTGGTTGTAACTCAAATTCTAAGCATTTTGCATAAAAAAGTTAAACGGAAATATTGTACATCTCAAAAAAATACAACTTTTTCCTATGAACATGAACACTCGAAAATGCTTAGAATTCAAATTAACAAGCTAAAATCGAATTTTCACATTAAAATAATTCGTTTTACGTAATAAAACTTTTTGGGTTTACGTTGTACATAAAAGTGTTCAATATAAAAGCTGTAGATATTTTAAAAATACAATTTTTGACTATAATAATTCTACGTTTAGAATGATTCAATATGTGAAAACCCCAAAACTGATTTTTTAAAGAAAAATTTCAGTTAGTCTTGATTATCTCTGAAAAATTAAGGAATTATAACAGGGTTAAAACTTGAAAAAAAAAAGAAAAATCTTAGGATCTTATCTTATCTCTTTTTATGCTGTAAAAAATTAACATGTATATGTGCTCTAAAAACTATACTTCCCCTTTAATATATAAGTATTATACATCACTTTTATGCATTACACATATGCATTAAGTGAGTATAATCCTTGAAAACAATTAAAGGTGTTTATACTTACCAAAATCATGACCTTCGGAAACCTATTCCGAAGGTTTCTTTAAAATTCCAGTCCAATTGATCCACTTGTTGCTGAGAAAACCTGCAGCAAGAGGAAAAATATCATGAAAAAACTAAACTGAGTAAAAGGCATTTGAAGTTTATGATATAAATCATATGAATAAAGTCAGTGATACTTACAGAAGCTATCCGACATAACTTGATTTGGTTTGTGTATTCAAATATACATGGAATAATGTATATTTGATGGTGCGCGTACATCATGATGGTTGATAATAGTATTTTAGAAGCTGAAAATAAAATAAAAATTATCATTACCAATTCATTTTCATATTAAACTAATGATTGCAGTTATTTGCAATACTTGCCATTATTAAATACACTTTAAGTTCTTAGAAAGCATGCAAAATTCCACTCCATACAGTCAATATAATGGTCCTATCTTTCTGTTTTCCACCCGCATACCTAAAATCAACAAATAAACAAAGAAAAAGCTCTTTGCGAATAAATTATTATTACTTATTTTAATACTCATCTGAATAATTGCTGTACTCTGTAGAAGCTGAAAGCTCTTGTATTAAAAGCATCATTGATGAGGTTATATACACTGGTAGTTGTTACAGCAGCTAGCAGACAAATTGCACTAGTATGATCTATATAGTGTCTTGTGAGCTGGATGAAAAACAGCTGTTTGGCTGCTTCACATAAATTTCTACTGTACCGATCAAATAGTAATCTTTATTTCCGACCCGATAGTGTGGGACGCAATATGTTTGGTGGCGAATTCAAATTTGTTGAATGCCTTTACTTTATAGAGTTTTCTAGCAATTCAAAAAATTATATAACGTCACGTTTATAAAATTTTAACCATTAAAAGACTTAATGGTGAACCAGCAGAAACTCTGATCCCTAGGAAAGTATCGTAGGAGGACTGGGTGAGCGTGAAGCATGCACGAACGTAGGAAGATCGGGTGAGCGCGAAGCGCAAACGTAGGGGGTTCAGGCGAGCGCGAAGCGCGAGCGTCGGTCGTGACTTAAATGCAAAACGCGAAGCGAAACGCGAGGCGATGCAAGGCGGCAAGCCACTGAGACCTGCAGGCCCGAAGGGCCGAAGGTCGAATGTGGCGCGCTAGTTTGTACTTGTAGAGCACGTTATGCCTTGCAATGTATCGTAAGAGTGTGCCAGTCGGAAACATCATACCTTACTCAATATTGCAAAAAAATGGACAATGTCTATTTTCGTACACTATTCACGTTTATTTAAGAATTTCTACTTGTATATAATATTTAATTTTTTTTTTTTTTAAATTGAGGGGCAAAATGTAACATCTTTAACATTCTTTGACGTGTCTATTTGCCAAGGGCTGCATCTCACTTTTGAAGATCGACATTTATGAATAATATGGCGAGTATTATTCATAGTAATTTGTCAGCGTAATTCAATAATTAAATAAAGTCATGCTTATAAAGTATAAAATAATAATTTATACGTACATATATAAGACAAATATACCTTTGTTAGTCTTGCCTTCATAAAACGGACAAAATGTTATAACATTAATATGTGTATTAAAAAGTATCGTAATGGGCTTATTTAAGATTAGTTATCGCTGAAACGGTATATCTCTTTTCATTAGCGTCAGCTGTGTGCAACATTGCTTAATTTGAGGAGCATGCGCAGTAACAATCGAAGTTCGGAGTCTTATCTCAAAGTTTAATATATTTTACATATGGTTTAAACATTAATTTAGATAATAAAATGTACTTATAGGCCAATCGAATTAGCATTTTTCAGCGCAAAAATTCTAAACAGCAATTTTATTGGCCTAAAACATTCGGAATAGTATGTTATTTTAATAATTCGAGAACGCAAACTTTAAAGTAGGATTTTCGCATTTTTTTTTTGTATTTCCTCTGCATATTGAAAAGTATTGATCGTAGAGAAAAAGGTTTAAAAAATAAAAGTTATTTCTTACGAAATAGTTTAGTTGTAGATTGGTGATGAACGTGAATTCTGCCAAAATCGGATATTGTTTATAATTATTGAAAAAGTTATTTAACGTTATCTCTATTATATGAAAAGATAGTAATCAATAAGTACTATAAGCGTGCAAAACCCAAATTTTCTATCTACTATAGTTTTTGTGGAATAAGGACCAGAAGTTGAAAAAGTTGTTATTTTGAAAGTTCTGGCAAAACGTAAAAAATTATCTCAAATAGTTCAAATTTTTTATACATACTCGAGAAGAGTTATATTTCAATATACTACTTTGCAAACTGCGAAATTTCTATTAATGATGTCCCCGGGAGCAAATGTTTATAATCTCTGTAATTAATTCATTCGCTGGGCATAATATTTAATTGCAATCGAATTATAAGTAAGTTAATTCCAAAGGTGGGATTTTTGTCTAAATTTGAAGCCCCAGATGGACTTAGTACGATGAATAAGAACCGAGATACGTTTTTTTTTCAATGTACAATAACCGACAACAAAATGTAATTTTCCATATTTTGAAGCTCGATTCTTGAAGTTTAAGACTTGAACTTTACAGTAAAACTCTTACTCTTAAGTAAGCTTTTTGATAAGCAATCAGCAGCTGCAAAAAAGTATTCCTTAGATTTCAGCCGTCGGCGCCGTGACCAGAGGAGCGGGGGTAGCCGCGCCCGGCGCGGAGTTCGCCGTTCGAAATCCGGAAAGGCCAAGCAATAGCGATTTTTGCCTACAAAGTCAAAAATGTAGGTAGGAACCTATGCCATTCGGTTATAAATGATGCGTACTTCAATTAGACGTATAGTGCTCAAATTAGTTTTGCGCCGCGCATTTGTTATAAACAAAAAAGACGCAAAAGAGTATTCACTTAGAAGTCGAAAATAACGGGAGCAGAGATAAAATAATAAAAGAGAAAAATTGTGCAATATAAAATTATAATCAAACTGCGCTATTCAGGAGCTCGATATGATTAATAGAAGCTCAGATAATTAGAATGAAAGGGTTAAATTAGGCCTTTTTTCAAAAAATTGTTTCTTAGGCATTTTTTTATGTAAAGATTTGAAATTTTCGGAATAAGACGGTATATGTACGTATTTTATGCATAATAATATTGGACACTGTAAAGTAATTATTATTCTTATTATGACGATTTAAAACTTTTGATTACATAACTTGCACATAATCCGATTTTGACAATTATGGTCCGATTTCAATTCTTAACAGCGATTTTAAAAGTTCACGAGTCACGCCATAAGATGTATTTTGCCGATTTTCATTCTTCCTCAGAAAAAAATTATGATATATTACTTCATTTTTACGTCAATGTTTTTTTTCTGGGGAAGAATGAACTTTGCAAAAAAAATTTATAGAAGAAAAAGTACTTATAATCTACAAGAAACACCATAAATTTTTTTCAAAAATTTTTGAGCGATATTGAAATTTGACAAAAAAGTGAAATATGAAAAAATTCAAAATTTGCTCAAAACCTTTCAAAAAAATTCATGCGTAATTTTTGAGTAATTCTAAGTACTTTTCATTCTATAAAATTTTTTAAGGTAGTATTATTCGAGAAAAAAAATCACCAAGTTCAACATCACCCTGTTTCACAAAAATTGCCTACATTTTGTGAAAAAAAATCATAGCCAAAAAATCGGGTCAGATTTGGAAAGTTCAGTTTCCCTCTCTGAATTTCTATTGAAAAAAGTGCTTGAAACTAACGCATTTTCTATTTTAATTCGTCTACTATTAATCAAAGAACAATTTTTAAAATTTCTTTAACCATTGCACCGTATCGGTCATACCCGAAAATAGGAGGAATGACTATTCCCTATTACATTTTTTGTTGTTTTTATCAAATTATTCAAGCTTGAATGTAAGATTGATATTTCTGCAATTTGGGACTTAATGGGTTAATGGTTTTGGGATATACTCCAGTCGAATTAGCATGAAAAGTAGACTGAGGTTGCAAAATTCGTATTTGCGACATTCTACGATAACCTGATGCGGAAGGACCTAAAGAATGAATAAATCAAAAAACGAACCAAAAATTTTGACCGCTAAGTCAGTCATTAGCAAGTAAGTAGCAAAATTACGTCTAATTTTAGTTTTTGCTCAGTCTAACGAAACGTAGGTAAGTAATTGCAAAACAAATAATTTTCTGTTGTAGAGGAATGAATTATCTATCGATTCATATAAATAAAGTCCAATTTCATGAAAATGCATACATATTGTTTATGTTGCAAATTCAGCAATTTTTTATGCAAAAACTGTCAACTTCAGACAGAGTTCGTAATAAGTGCTTAGAATTGTTCAAAGAATTCATTGAAATTTTTTCCAAAAGTTTAAGATAATTTTTTCAATTTGTAAATAATTTGACATATAGAATAAAAATTTTTTTTTCGAGACCTAAAAGGGGTAGGGGGTTGATTTGTTTCTAGAATTTGAAGAAAAATAACACCTACTGCATGCAAAAAGACCGAATCCCGTAGCTATTTTAGTTTGCGATTAAGGCCATTTATTTATAACGTCTATTTCGAGCTTTACTTTGTTGCTTGTAAAAAGCAACTTAAAAGAAACTTTTTCGTAACTTTTCTTTTCTAAACTATTCTTGGGTTTAATACGAACCTATTTCTACAGAAACAAATCTCTTCAGTACACGTTTTTTTACTAGCTAGCACTTGCAAAAAAAAAAGTGAAAAATCAATTTACTAATTGCTGGAGCAATAATTTTTTACTTTACCGCATCGGACTTTCGCACGCATATTTCTCATAACCTTCGGCATTTTTTCCTTAAGTTTGATCTAAATACATAGCATTTTGCAATTCTTATAAGCATTAATCTAAAACTCATTTTTTCGCGTTCAAACTTAATTTTGCAAGTAACTAATTCATGAAATTCGACTTTATTTATATGAATCGCTAGATAATTTATTCCTTTACTAAAGAAAATTATTTCTTTTGCAATTACTCACCTACGTTTCGTTAGGCTGAGCAAAAACTAAAAAAAGGTGTAATTTTGCTACTTACTTGCTATTAACTCACTTAGCGGTTAAAATTTTTGCTTCGTTTTTTGATTTATTCATTCTCTAGGTCCTTTCGCATCAGATTATCGTAGAATTTCGCAGATATTAATTTTGCAACCTCAAGTTGCTAATTCGACTGGACTAATATTAAAATCTTGAATTGAAAAAATACGTGTTCTTACATTGGCCACCATGACGAGTTTTTCTTTTTTTTCTCGGTGGGGCGTCGGGTTGCCGAACAGATTCTCCTGATCCCCGATCTCCTGGTTCCCGATCTCTTGGTCTCTGATCTCCTGCTCGATCTCATGGTCTCCGATGTCCTGCAGGGGAAGTCCAATACGACGAAGCCTGCCTCGAGGACGCCTTATGGGTTGTGGGACGTTTACTTTTCCCTGCTCCGCATCAATATTTTCAATTTGCGCAACCCGTCGGGGTCTGCCCCGAGGTCGCCTCGCTGATCGTGGGACATCGTTTTCTTCGTCTTCAGGTCGTTGGATTCGTCGAGGCCTGCCTCGAGGTCGGGGTGCAGCAGGGCGTTGACCCGCCTCGCCTGCAGGACCCCTTCCTCTTAATCTAACTATAGGTTGCTCCAAGGGTTCAAGATTCTGTTGCACGTCCCTTACTATAGTGATTGAGAAATTTTCTTTGTTTCAAAATATTCTAATCTTTGTGCGACAATTAAATCTCAATAGTTATAAAATTAAAGAAACGAAATACCCTTATTATTGAGACGGTAATGCAGAGAGCAGCAGTCGGTAAACCGGCGGCAGTCGGTAAATAACCGACCAGATGGCGCTGAGGACAACGCAATTACAAGGAACGACACCAGGCGGCACCAAAATGAGACCAAGAGGCCGAGAAGAGTATAAAAAGGCAAGCACAGCATAGGGAAACTCACTTCTGGCTGGCGAGCGCTAGGAGTATTTCACACCCCTTAACCTATGTGGGCGCAAATACTTTTAAACGCTTTATTAACAAATAAAATCTTATCTTTTTCTCATAATTTCGGATAATATCTTTTGAAACCACCTCCTCACTCATACTGGGTAATCTTCATGATCTGTGATGATTGAAGGATTATTCCACGAATGAGCTACTTTCAGGGGTGATTGGTGGGGTCCCCTTTCTCACCCTTGGGCTCTCGACTTAATCATTTTGCTGTACCAGATATTTACGAGCAAGTAAATAGTCTGGAGGTTGCATGAGTCTAAGACTGCGTGCTCGTGCAGGAGAGATACTCCGAGCTGCACCCAGTCGAGCAACCACCCCTATGCAACATCTGCCTTAGGTCTTGCATAGGCGCAGGGATATATCAGAAATCCAGTGTCGTCCACGCCTGGATTTCTGATAGAGAATAATCCCGTGCACCTTCCCTCCTTAACACTCTCCCCCTCTTAACCGACAACCCTTCGCACAAGTGATGGGAACGTAAAGTTATCTACAACTGCTATTGGACAAAACTAGATGTAGCAGAGTGGAGGGTGCTTACTGAAGTAACCGATTTCCATCCCTGGCTTAACAATTTTCATTTTGGTTCATTCCAAAATTAGTACATTCCAAAACTATTTTATATAAGCATGAAAAAAATTAAAATACAAGCAATTTTATTATGATTTAAATAATGAAATTTTGACAGCTTTCCAAAAAAATTTTTTTATTCGATGGTTAACCCTGTCATAACCCCTTAATGTTTACTTGACAAAATCGATTTTCTTCAACATCCATGCAACATACTACATTACGTTATTCACTTAACGATTAATTTTATTACTATTTCAGATGTATTTCTTCTTTTACATGAATGTTAGAAATTTTTATTAGTCTACACACCAACAAATAACCGATTTCTGCACCGTATGACAGCTTCGTTTTCTAAAGCACCACCTTACATAAAAAATAGAAAGCCCATCATTAGAATGAATAAATGAATTCAAGTTCTTAATGCATGCATGTATCAATCAACTCATAAAGTATATAATGTGCAAAGTGCATATAAATTGTTAACCGCAAAAAGTGAAAGTTAGAAAATATGAAAACGGGAAGCTGCGGTAAATTTGGCATAAATATACTACACAAAATGAATCACCCATACATATATTTTTTTGACCGTGCCATGACCCCTTAACATGCCTTTAATTAGATTGTGTTTAGAAAAGATTGTTTTAGAATATTATTTACCGGGCCCCGTTTCGGGAGACAAGGTTTCTCTTAGAAACTGAACGTCCTGCACAGGTAACTCAGCAGCCTCATTGTCCGGTATGTTACGTACTCGGAATTCGTTGTATTGAAAGACTAAACCTAGTTTAAAAAAAACCTCATTAGAATCAGTCATTTTAAAAACTTTAAACAATAATAATATTATTTTGAATAGTAATATTCTACTGCGGATATGAAAAAAATGAAAATGGCAAAGACTTTTCTAACCTAAACCATTTATGATAAGCTAATTTAATAAAGTAGATATTTATTACTTTCCGTTAAATAGTTTTATCCTTAAATATCCTACATCTATACTTTATTTTTTTTTTAATTTTCATAAACTTTATTTACTTAATACATTTGTTTATGGAAAAACTTTCAGTTCAATCACTTTGCTTAGAATTTTTATGAATTTAAATAAACATTTAAAGAAGAATGTATTTTTAGATGTAAATACGTCTAAATTTGACTTTATCCCTCGGTAGTTTTTTAATGCACTTGTTGGCTTTTTCGATCTCTCCAAGGCAACCATGTGAAAAACAGCCTTTTTAATTTAACCTTTTTTCACGATTGCCTCGGAGAGATTGAAAAAGTTATATGCTATCATCTGGAGAATGAAAAAATATAAGGCGAAATGTATGTACGAGAAAGGTGACAGCGGAAAAAACATATTTCTGCACAAATTTGTGCAGATGTTTACTCTAAAATTTGTACGTATTCGTACACCTAGTATTCTATTCAAATTCATGTATGTTTCCGTGCACATATTCTTGTATACTTATCTGCACATAACTCTACATATATACTTATAGAATTACCTACATGATTCTCTATACAATTCACTACAAAATTTTCTACATATTTTTTCCATAAAGGAGGTATAGAAGCATATTACACAAATATTTATAGACTCTTTCTACTGGGACTCTTTACCAATATCTATAGAATAATTGTACAGAGTATTTCACCTATACGTGCACAGTTCCGTGCAGATTATTCTACAAATTTATCTATAGAGCAATCTGCACAGATACATGTACAATTCCCTCCACAATCCTCTGTATATTTGCCTGCAAAATATTCTGCAGGTTTTTTTTATAAGGGAATTGAAGGTTTTAAACTTTACTTTGATATTATGTAACTTATTTTAATCTTTATGGAACTCATTAGTAACCGTCAAAAACCGCGAAATGGAATGACTTTCGCCCGTAGTTGTGTACCGTGCTTTGTATAATTACTGCATCGAAGGGCTCTTTTACGCAACAACCAAAGCTCTTAGATTCATTCGCTTTTATACAACGTATTTATGCATGTGCAGTATTATGTGTAAATTTAACAAATTTTGAAAATTTTAAAAATGTTGAAACTTTATTATTTATATATCTTACTATATTATATAGTTGTTTTGAGCCGCGCTGGAATTTAGCCCCCCCTCGCTCCCCCTCATCCCCCCTCGCCCCCCCTCACGAGCCCCCTCAGCCCCCCCTCAGCGCCCCCTCGTTTGGCCCCCCTCAGACCCCCCTCAGCCCCCCCTCAGCGCCCCCTCACTCTTCGTTTCATATATGTGGTCATATTTATTTTTATTAGTGTTATTTATTTAGTACAAAAATATGAAAATTCTATTATTAACACACCATCACTGAAGTAAATAGATATGTTTTAAGAAGATACAAGTTCTATTATTTCCACACCACCATTGAGGTAAATAGATATGGAGCGTTTTTTTTAAAGTGGTTTTCCCCTTTAGGCCTAATCCACTGTAATATCAGTTTTATTTGTTTTTGTATGTAATTGATTGTTACTAAATTAAGTGTCTCATACATATTTAAATAAGTCTGAATGTATTTTATTTGTAAATTTTAATACTTTGAACAGACATTATTAAAAATGTTTGAGCGTAATGTGGAATCTGTAATAAAATTTTTTATAAATTTATTTGACTTTATATTTTTTTAAATACATTGATGAAATAATGTAATCTTAAATTGTTATAATTTATTTTTTTATAAATTATTTTATTTTCGCAACTATCTCATACGTCTTATACATTAGTGTAATGTATTTTATTCGTAAATTTTAATACTTTAGTCACACATTTGTAAATACGTGTGAGTGTTACTTAATTAAATTTTGTATAGATTATAATATTGATTACTGTATTTAAAAATATGTCAAAATTTGTATTATATTAACTTAAATTAAAAATTTGATAAATAATATTTGCAATATATAGAAGATAGTTTGTATATAAATCTTTATTTTTTCTTAAGCGATCAAAAAAATTGTAGGTACATATGACAATTATTTATTAAGATTTTTTCAATTTTTCCAAAAAATACTTTTGAAATCATATCTATATTTATTACAATATATATGTGCAATTTACACCTTAAAATTTAAAAGTTTCAAGTTTCCACCTATTGAAGCCCAACCAAAATTTTTGTAAAAATAGTTATTTTAGTAGTAAAGTTTCTACGTATGTTTCAACCCATATTCTATTTCTTGCTAAATATAAAGTTATAACTCATATTTTGCTACATTTTACAAATTATGATTAAAATGCCTACTTCCGTCTTTAGAATTATGACTTCATCTTAATTAATTATAGTATGTATAATAGATATATATATAATATATAATGAAGTAATATTTCTTAATGCAATAGATCATAATTCTACATATATAGCAAATATAATCTGAATTTATAGTTAATTTATAAAATTATACTTACAGCCATAGATGTGTAAAATGTTTATAACTTGTTTTCCCAAACCAAGTTAGTTAAATCACCTGTAACAAACAAAGAATTATTTATTTTAACACAAAGAATTGTGTTCTTTAATTTAAAGATAATTGAGTTAAAAATAATAAAAGTATACATATCTGATACTCAATAAGTTATTGACAATATCCTCATATACACATGATTTTTGTCCAAATAAACTTTTACACTTTAAACTTTCTATAACTCACGCAATTACATTCGCGAACAATATATTTTATTATAAATTATCGGTCCCAACAATGATAAAGTTAACAGCTGATAGTACCAGCAGTAGAATTAAAGCTTCAAGTTGTTCACAACAATAGCACAAAAATAGGTTGGCGGCAGTTATAACCTATATTAGGAATAAACAAACAGCGGCAATTTTGAAAGTATATAGGTATAGGTTATAAGTTAAAAACATATACAAAACAAAAACATTCAAGTGATAGGTGAAACATAAAAATAATCATAAAAATTTTTAAATGAAATTTGTAGGTATATAACAGAAATTAAAATGACAGTGTAATCAAGAGTATAATATTCTTTTTTTTGTTTTTTTTTAAATTACAAATTATTTAATATAGTTCATTTATATTAAAATTAATTCCTGTCCGGTTTTTATAAAAAATTTACAAACTTTTAAATAATGTTCTTATTGTAAATTAATTACTTATATTTAATTTACAGTTCCTTAGCTATCTACAAATGAATAAGTACATATATTTAATATTATATATTTGTTAATATAATTTTATTTAATAATTTTATAACATAATTAATTACTATTTTCAGTTCTATTAACCTTGAAGTGGTTTGTTCTATATGTAAAATAAAGTTTATAAACCAACAATTTTTAAAACTTCATAATGAAAAATATCATTGTCTTCAAAATATTGTTTGTAAAAGCTGTGGAATAATATTCTATAAAAATATCATTTAAAAAGACATATGATTGAAATACATAATACAACACCTACATATATATGTGAAATATGTAAAAAAACATTTAAAAGAATAAGGACCTTACATAGACATACTTTATCACATTCTCATAAACTAAGAACTTGTAATTATTGTGGAAAATCATTTTATAGAAATGATAATTTACAACGATACAAAAACAAAATTCATAATAATGTAATATATTTTTTATATTTTATAAATAAAACAACATAAATTTTCATTTAAATTTTATTTTGAATCAATAATAATAACCTATTCTTCTTAATTTAAAAAAAAATTTAATTTTACAGGTATCTTAAAAAATGGCAAAAAGAGCATTAGATGAAAAATTAGGAATATCTTCAAAAAAATCAAAAATTATACAATATTCTACTACAGAGTTTTTAAAAACAAAAATACTGATAGGAGACAAATCTGCGTAAATATAACTAAAATAATTTTAAATTATCTTTCACATATTATTTTTCATAAATTTAATTTTTAATTATTTACAAGATCTGTAATCGGATACATTGAAGAAATTGAAAATGAAAAAACTTTCACTAATAAAGAAAAAAATTCTGAGTTTAAAGTAAAGAAATTTATTTTAAATAACAATAGTGGCATCAGAATTCAATGTAATATTTTTGATAAGCAAATACCCCAGTTTACTCCAATGTTACAGTTGAATCAAGTAAAGTCTTAAATCATAAAATTTTGTTATATTACACAATAATTTAATACTTTATTTATATTAATACTTATTATTTTTAGAAAATTTTATTAGAAACTGTTGCTGTTGTTGCAACAAAACCATATTCGAAAAGTAATGTGAACTACATGTTAAATCTATCACATTATTCAACAATTACCGCATTAGAAGATTCAATATTTCTTAGTCAAAAACCACAGAAAATTAACATAACAGAAGTTCCTAACAAAACAGGATTTATAAGTAATAGTATAAAATTTTAAATAATTTAACATTAACATACATTTAATATTATTTTTTTTAATTTCTAGAAATTCAAGGATTTTTGAGAAATGTTTTTGTTCAAAAAAATAAAAATAATATTAATGAGTATTTTGGAGCAATTACTGATGGCAATTATAAGCTGGAAGTTCTTTTGTTTAAACAAAGCGAAGAAGTTGTAGATATTGAAAGAGGGACAAAAATAGAACTAATTGGAGATTTACAAGAAAATGGTACATAAAATTTGTTACAGTTTTTTTACAATATTTTATATTATTGATAATTATTTAAATTTTTCAGGAAATTCTTATGTCTTAAAAATAAATACATTAGATCATCTAAAAACAATCAATTGTCCAAAGATGGACTTAGATCTAATTCAAGGATCTGAAATATTTTTAATTCAGGTACATTATATTATTTAATATTATTTAATTAATATTAATAAATATTATATATATATTTTTTTGTTAGGATGCTAATAAAAACTAATAACTTTATGTAAAAAAATACATATACTTTAACGTAAGTATAAAGTATTTTCGACTACAATAGAAACTTTAAATATTTCGGAAATAGTGCCACGTCCTGCGCATCTCAGCTGACGTTTGGTGACTGGCCGCATTGATGCTGTGTGTACCATGAAAATAAGGTTAGGTCAACTGAGATGTACAGAACGTGACGCCATTTCAAAAATATTCAAAATTTCCATTGTAGTCGAGTGTGCATATATAAGAAATACTATTTTATACAGATAATAAACATTTTTACGTAAGTCAGTTTTACATAAAAGTTTTAGTTTTTGATTTATCAGACAGTCACTTATGTATATGTATATATTAAGAATTATTTAATAAAACATTGTTTTATTTTTTTCAGAATTTCATGCAAAAAAAACAAGCAAGTATAATCACATAAATACATTTTTTTTCATAAATAAAATAAATTTATATAATTAACAATTCCATTCATAAAATACACTCATACAAATTTTATATAGTCTCTATAACGTATTATACATTTACGAATAGAATACAATAGACTAATTAAAATTTATATGAGATGGTTACATATTATATATTATTATATAAATTATAAATTTACATTTACAACATAATTTTAAATATTTTTAAACTTTTAAATACTCACTCGACGCATTGACAATATCTATTTTCCTTCTATGGTCCTTTCTAAATACTATTATATAATGCATTAATCAAAAAACAGTGGACTAGGCCTACTGGGGAAACCACTTTAAAAAAACGCGCCAATTCATTTACCTCAAGGTAGTGTGGAAATAATGTCTTCAAATATTTCTTTTAAAAACTTTTTTCTTGAAAAATTTGTATCAGTCGTGTCATAAAGAATTGTGCCAAGCATTTTATTATTGAGAACAATTCGATTAGCACCTTAGAGAAATCTTATTATACTACGACCGGCCTTTTCACAAAAGTCAATCTCTGTACGATCATTTCCTGGCTTATCAATCAAAATCACATCTTTTTTGAAATCATTCATATAACCAAAAATGTCTTCTTATCTTTTTTTTAATTCATCTAAAATGAATTTAAAAAAAAATAAAGCAATTGCTATTCTTCCACATTAAATAAATTATTATTTATTTATCTAAAACAGCAAAAAATTCTTATTACTGTTAACCATTTTCCTTTTTTGGTCCTTCCTAAATATCTACTATCAGCCATTTCGTTTCGTTGTAAATTCACATACACTTTATAGTATTCAAGTATATAATAGCCATTTCGTTATGGTACTGTGGAATTCGTGGAACTAATTTTGATTTAGTTGTACATAATATTTCACTTCATGTGTAAATTTTCCTGCTATGGTCCTGTCTAAATGCTGTCAGCTATTTTGTTTGTATTTTGTCAGTTATATGACAATATCTATTTTCCTTCTATGGTCCTTTCTAAATACTATTATATAGTGCATTAATCAAAAAACAGTGGACTAGGCCTACTGGGGAAACCACTTAACAAAAACGCGCCATATCTATTTACCTCAACGGTGGTGTGGAAATAATAGAACTTTTACCTTTTTAAAATATATATATTTACCTCAATGGTAGTGTGACAACTTAAAATGTGTGGAAATATATAACTTTTATTTTCTTAAAATGATGATGTGAAAATAATGTGTTCAACTATTTCTTTTAAAAACTGAAATATATTTTCTTTCTATGTTTTTCTCTATTTACTTCAGCCATATACATATATTACATACATTATTAGATTAGTAATAAGTTATAAAGATTAGACATTAATTATAGATTATTAAAATAAACGAAAAATGTAAATATGTATATAAATTACATTATTTATTATATTGTTTTAAATTATATGAAGTTGAAACTATACCTATGGGGGTTGGCGAGCGGAGCGAGCAGGGGGGTACCCCCCTAGTGTATATATTATATATATATATACTAGGGGGGGTTCCCCCCTGCTCGCTCCGCTCGCCAACCCCCATGTATAAGACGTGGTGAAGGATGTTTAGTTCAGGATGCGAATCATGCCCGCTATATTTATATAGCAATAATAACGTTTATCATCCTGCTGCTTGCTTCGCTCGCTAATCGGTATTCGTTAATTTGATAAAAGATGTAACTGTAAAAACGATAACGTTACAACGTGTGAAAATAAATGTAAAGTATTTTATGAAGTTAAAGTGACAGATTTCCACACCACCCTAGGGGTACTGTCATAAAACATATAAACATTAGACATTATGTTTTATATAAACATTATATGTTTTGGCGCGTTGATTTTTTTTTTATTTTTTTCTAAACAATATTTAAAGTTGATTGGTAACATAATGAAAATAAAATTTATAATCTAGAATTTTATATAATGTTCAGAAAAAAACTGTGGAATCATCGCCTGTAGCCATATAACCACAATTACTACTAACAATGAAAATTTTGGGATTAATAATTAAAAATTAATAATAAAAATTTTAGTAATAATAAAAAAAAAATTATTGATATGTAAAAACTGTTAACTGTTAAATTTTAGGAATAATTTCAGACTTTCATAAGAATATGTTATTTTTTAAATTCATAAATGTAATAAATAATATTACTAATTTTTAAGATGTAACTTACATATTCATTATCTTCATGTCTGAAATTTTTCGGTAATAAATTTTTTCTTTTACGAAATTTCAAAACGCGAATTATGTCGAGACTAATATTTGTTGGAATTTCATCTAAACTGGTAAATTTAGTTATTATAGTATTATTTGAAATTTCATAAAATTTAATCTTAGAATGAAAATTTTGAAGTACCTCTTCATCGTATTCATTCATTATATGATTTAAATAAACTTGATAATTTAATTCTTCATTTAAATGATTTTCAATTTCGTGATTTACTTGTAGTAAATGATTTCTTTGAATATCATTTTCTACTCTTACCCATAAATTTTGAATTGGATCCCATTCCATGACGTATCTAAAATAAATAATTTAATAAATATATTAAGGGGTACGCTTTATTTAACTACTGAATAAATATTCTTTATAAATTCATATTTATAAACAATAATACGTCTTTTTTCAGTTGTTAATTTAAGCCTACCGCATTAATATAACAATAATACATATTATTGTAACAATATTACATAAATTAATTATCAAAAATTTTCTTCCACACTATATTATTAAGTTCTGCGGAATTTTCTGATGCTTCATTTTGAATATATATATTAGTTGGATTTTTACATCTAGAAAGAGCTACGTATAATTGACCATGTGAAAATAATGGTTTTCCAATGTATAATCCAACACTATCAAAACTTTGGTCTTGAGATTTGTTTATAGTAATAGCAAAAGCTAATACTATTGGAAATTGTTTGCGATATAAAATAAATGGTAACGCTGACGTTTTTGGCGTACTCAATGTAATCCTAGGAATAAAAACTCTATTGTGTTTTTTTTCACCGGTTATAATTTCTGCTTCTATATTGTATTTAAATAATTTTGTAATTTTTAAACGTGTACCATTGCATAAACCTTCGTGAATACTTAAATTTCTTATCAACATAATTATTGCATTAACTTTTAAGCAAAGCTTATGGGGAGGAAGACCTTCTTTTATGTTATTAAGCATTTCTATAGAATAATTTAAATGAATGTTTTCATCGGTTTGATCTGTTTCTTTGGGCGTAGCGTAATCTATACTATAATAATATTTTGTTTCTCCATTTAACAATTTTAATATTTTATTGTTGATTTTTCTAACGTCGTCGTTATGTGGTGCTAAAATAACTCGATCTATAGAATTGTATTTATTTATATCACTGTAGATTTTTGAACAAACATCATTTGTTTTCCAATTATCTGGAATTTTAAAAGAATTTATTTTACCATTTCCTAAATCTAATAAAAGTGATGAGAATTTTATATTTTCTGAACGTAAATTTTGCGTTAAATGAAAAATTTTAAAAGAAGGCCACAATGAGGAATATTTTATAGTTTCTTCAACAATAGCATTTTCGTAACTGTTTTTGACGACTGGAAGTATTTGTCGAAAATCACCTCCTAATATTATTAATTTACCTCCAAATGATTTATTATTATTACATATATCTTTAAGTGTTTTATCAACGATCTCTAATGCTTTTTTAGGAATCATTGATGCTTCATCCCAAATAATTACATCTGCTTCTCTTAATTTTCTCTTATCTGATGCAGATTTTAAACATGCAATTTCAATACTATCTAAATCTAAAGGTAAACGGAATGCTCTATGACTTGTTACACCCATTGGTAGTAAGATAGATGCAATTCCTGTCCAAGCCATTGATACAATTTTTTTTTGTAATGATAAAAAGTAATAAATTAATGTCTTGTATAGGAATGTTTTTCCTGATCCTCCTGGACCGTCAATGAAAAACATAGTGTAACTGTTATTTGTAACATTTTCAAATATTAATTTTTGATCATTATTCAGTTTAGAATACATAGAATTAAAATGAACTTTGCTTTCTTGAACAACGTATAAATGTATATCATTTGATAAGTTAATAATATTTGGATCAGGTTCAGGTAAACCAAAATCTTTACAAGTCATTTCTTCAAGTGATAGAATATTATTTATAGAATTTAGTGCGTTTTGTTCTGGATCTTCTGAAAAATCTTCCATGAAATATTTTTTAAATTTTTCCCAAATGATGTTACCTTGTATATTTTCTGATAAAAGAAACCATGCAAAGAATTTACGTAATTGGGAAGGTAACATGACAGTAATTGCTTCCTCAAATATATTATAAATTTGAGAATCATGTTCGATTAAATCCATAGCTATTGCTGCTTCTTTGTAAGAATTGTAAGTTATATTTGCATAAGTTTTAAGATCTGAAAAACTGGTTGCACCTGTAACTCTATTTAGTATTAATTTTAAAAAGAATCGTTCACTATCTTTTGGTGACACTATACGTAATCTTCCTATTGCATAATTTTCTTTTTCTTGTAATCGTTTTACCCATGATTTAGTTTGTAAGTCAAATCGATAGTATCTGGGTATATTAACATATCTAATATTTCTAGCAAAATTGTCAATTTTATTTAAACTGAACCATGCTGTGAGAGTGGTACCTCTATGCTTAGAAATTGCTTCAGTTTCTTTGTTTTCTTCAAAAACGATGTTTTGTTGATTTTCTGTATGAACAGCTAAAGGTATAACTGTACGATTTCTACCGCATAAAGGATATTCTTGTAGTCGCCATGCTGCTTCCATAGGACTCAAGTATCTACCATTAACAAATTGTGTAATTTCGTCATATATCAAATGCTCTTTTTCTTCATCTACTTTCTTTAATTTACAATAAGCCATATCTCCCCCTTTATGAATATAGTCGAAAATATATTTTACACTTTGAATGGAATAGCAGTACTCTACATTTATATGACATTTATACTTTTTCAGTAAAAATTTATTGTACGGTACAACCATTGAATTGTCAACAGGAATTTTTATATTACTATTTTTGTTACGATACACGTGATTTGCTGAAATGTTATTATCTCTTTTATATAATGGATAACCGCTTTTCTGAAAGATAGTTGTTGTCTGAAAGTTTTTAGGAAATTTGCTTTTACATTTTTTATTTTTGTCCATGCAAGTAGATTTTTCTGTGTGAGGACCGTGCAACATGTGCTTAATTACCAATTTACGTAATGTATCGTCTTCACTCGGAATTTCTGCTGATATGTGTTTATCAATAGCTGCAGGTGTTAGCAATTTATCTTTAGGATGCAATGTTATGACTACATGCGCATGAGGTAAACCTCTTTTTTGAAATTCAATTGTATAAATCCAAGCAATAACTTCACCAAATAATTTATTTTTCGTAACATCATTTAAAATAGAATTAAATTTAGCAAAAAATAAACGGACTGTAATATTTGGAATGTCGTTGGGTGTAGTATTAGGTGGAAAATTTTTAAGAACTTGTTTAAGTTCTTTCCATTTTGGATTACACGTTATTGTCATAAATATGTCAATTTTCGAA
>JACCIB010001300.1:0-40903 GCA_018906965.1 Philotrypesis tridentata | reverse complement strand
CTGTGCACGACTGACTCGTACCAAATCTCCTACTCTGTATTTAAAGGGTTTGACGACTTGATTGGCATATCGTTTTTTACAATTTTCACGAGCTTGGCCAGCATTAAATAGCCGTCACAGATGCAGGATCATTTTTATCGCAGAATGTTTCGTATTAATTATATGATTCCAATATGTTTGGTAAAATATCAATTGTAGCGACGAGTGTTTTCGTGTGTAAAGTATCTCCATATTCTTTCTTTTATAGTTCTTATGAATCTTTCTGCGACAGCTGCTTTAGTGTCGGGACTACGCGCTACTCTATAAAGTATTTCATGCTGCTTTAAAAACTCTTGCATCGCACAACCAACAAATTCTTTACCTTTATCAGTTTGTAGATACACTGGTTGGCGATTATTACTCTTTGATAAAATATTCTGAAAACCATTGGCAACGTTTTTTGAAGTTTTATCTTTAAGAGGTTCAGCCCAAGCGTATTTACTTAACACATCGATAACGACCAAAACATAAGAAAAACCATCATTGTAAGTTTTTATAGCTTTCATGTCCATTAAATCAGCTTCCCATAAATCATCAATATTGCGTACATTATAATTACGCCTACGAAATCGATGTTTAACGGGTTTATGTAGATTGTAAGGGTCTTGGCTTTCAAGCCATTCAACTACTTCCTTACGCTTATGTGTTTTTCTAGCGGCATTTGAAAGCTTGCTAATACCGCCGTATGCGGAAGGAAGATAAGGGTTGTAGTAAAGATTTACTAGTGAATTATCCATAATACACAATTTTTATTCTTTTAATTCACAAGCTTGTTTACAGGTTTATTTCTTAGATTTTTTAATATTTTTTGCTGTATTCTTCTGTTTCTTCTTCTTCTTCCTCAAAGCGTTCTTGATACGGGAAAAAAACTTTTCAAACGTTATTTTGCTCACCATGCAACAAGCTGTCATCAATGCCAAAGTTCTCTCATCCGGTGGATGTTTCACCCGCTAACATACGGGAAAATGCGTATTCGGCTAAAATTCTGTCAGCTTGACGGCGATCTCCTTTTTTGTCTGCATAAGTCAAATCGTGTTGACGACAAGCCTCATCTAAAGGGTTTATACCAACATCACCTCGTTCAATACGCTCAGCCAATTTCGTACCAGGTCCACAAAATTTGTAACCAGGTACATGCATTTCAAAAGGAAGTAAATTAATTAATTCATCTAAAACACTATTCTGATCTTCTTTTTTTTCGCTATAAATAACTAGTTCTTCTTCTTATTTGTTTTGGTCGAAGCGGTTAGCGTCTTCCATTTTTGTGTTCCTATGACTGGTTTTCTTTTGGGAGTAGTGAAAATTTTTTTTCGTACACTGACACCCACTGGCGGTGTAGCAAAATCTTGATTCTCATTATCCTCCTGGCTGGCTATTGATGTACTACCGCTGCTGCTGTCTGATTCATCATTTTGTTGTGTTGGAAAGATAGCAACGCCATCTATTTTATCAGCTACCGTTTGGGTCATGTTTTTCAATATACGCTTATTTCCAAGGTATTCTCTTGGAACACACAAATCGTGAAGCACTTTGGCAAATTGCAAATGCCCTGGTGGTGGTACAGCAGATTTTCTTTCTCTCATAGCGTAATTTATCAAGTCAATAATATTACCATTACTAACACGCTTGCCATGTATGGTAATACCACCATTGTGATCCCACTTTATATTATCACTAACATGTAACCGTTTTAAGAGTTTAGCTGCGTTATTTCTATAGCGTGTTGGTACAGTTTCAATAATAGCATCATCCCTATGTATTTCCTCATCTTTCTTCGTTTTATCATCTCTGCTGTCTTTCTTAATTTTATCAACACACACATCTATATTGTCATTATTATTTTTGAAATGTAAATAACGCTGCAGGACTTCGCGATACAATGACCATTTTTCTCTCTCATTTTTATATAATGGTGAATTTAATATTTCACTCATTTCTGCATCCAACCTGCTAGTCACGGACCCCGGTGTTTGTACAGATTTTAACACCTGATTTAACTGCTGTTCTGGTTGTCGTTCGCAAGCCGTTAGTGTACATTGGAGACGATCCAAAGATTCTTGTGGTAATAGAACCATTTTTCGAGCATGTTCCATTTTATCTGCTGATGAGGGCCGACAAAACTGTTCCGATAATAGGCGCAAGTAATGCAGGTAAAAACCCACCACGTTGTACAATAATTTTCTTCTTCTTCGATAAACTCACAGAAGGTTCTGCTAATCGTCGAAGAGTATTTACGTGTTTACGCAGATTCGTTTTATGTTTCTTTTGAAGAGGTATGTTTCCAACAAGTACATTTAATGCACACTCACAGATACGTCTAACTATTTTATTATCTAATCTTTGTATAAGAGCATTCCTTTGATTAGTATTAAGATGATAGATAGCCTCAAGAATCACAGCTTCTTTTCGCCGAAACAGGTGAGTGGTTATGCGGAGCCATTAGAGAGAAACAACCGGTGTTAGGTTGGAAGATTGATCGCTCTTACTCTTTTTTTTAGGTACATACACGTACTGGTGTTCGTCACTTGGAAAAATACAACTTCGAAATCGGCAATTTTCGACTGTATCTTGTTTCAAATCCAGTAAGAGATAACCGTAAGCTTTTGAAGTTGCATCCCAATAAGCCTCTTGTAAAAACTTTGGATTATCTGGATATATTTGTCGTGAAAGATGTAAAATTTGCGATCTATCGCGTAAATTTCTAAAAATTACTATATACTGGGCGTTCAACGATATATCACGTTGACCTTTACCTTGATGAAATATATTCTGGCTAATGTAGAATACCGAAAGCGAGTGATGGTGAGAACCTTTTGAGAAAATGTCAATAATTGCTCCTCCAGACGATGTTTCACGCATTAAATCATCAATTATTATTAGTTTAGGTCTTGGATCGTTAGCGTAATCTGAACTTTGTGGTAACCCTTCACGAAATTCAATGTTTCTACCTTTAAAAGTCTTGTAACTCGATTGCCACTCTGCGTAGTAAACAATAATACGTTTGATTTCGGTGTCACACAACTGATCAATGTATTTTATGAATTTTTTTACAAATTCTGTTTTGCCGCAACCTGTTGGACCACACAAAATCGAAGTGAACGGATGTTTCCACTGCATAGACATTGCAAATACTAACGAACTCTTCACCGATTACAGTGAATACAAGTCTTTTTGTACCATTATCAGAATAAGAATGGAGGGGGAAGTTTTCTCCTAAATAGACTACTCGTTCAGAGTAGTGATGACGTAAGACTGATCCAACATTACTAAGTTAAGAAAAGAAAACACGTATAATTGTAGTGATCTTCTGACGGCAAACACAGCATTTTTTCATTCTTGGTCCACATTTCATGCAAGTAAGAATATGACCACATGGCAGAAATACCATTTCGAGTTTTTCATGATAGCATATTTTACAAAGATGTTCATCACCGCTGGTTTTTTCTTTTTCATTTGTCACTACGTGGTTGTTTTCATTTGATTGATTGGGGAATTTTAATGATCCACAAACGTCTCGTCCACGGTCCATGGGCGTCAAACATTCATTAACAACAGCAATCGGTACGTTACCACAAGGTTTCTTACAAATAAATCGACAGCGTCCACCCCAACGTTGATGTTCCACCATGGGATTATCTCCTTCTTCCCAACGACAAATCTCCGTTGAACATTCAAAACAGCGTACTCTATCGATCTGCTTGGTAAAGTAAAAACCTGCTGCTGCTAGCTCCGCCGGTTGTACACTGTTGAGATGGCCAGTTCTCAAAACTTCGCAGTCTTACTACTTCAAATCTATAATCCATGACTATGTTAACACATTAAGATCTAACGTTATATTGATACGAGCTGTATCGTGACATTCCTTTAATACTATTCTAGAACGAGCTATGTAGTGTGGATATCAAGGTTGAGAATTCACGATTGTTAGATCATATAACAAGAATGTGCAAATCATCAAATTTATTGTAAACAGTAGCAATGGGTATTACGATAATCATAACGAATATTTAATAAATATCAACACAGAAATATATTTTTTAATCTTTACTTATAGCTTTATTTCATTTCAACATTTTATTTTATTTCATTTCTACATTTTACTATAGAATACACAGTTTATTATACTCCAGAGAATTCTATCACACCGTTTCCTTTATACAATAAAAATAATTTCATTTTGTTAGTTTCTTCGCGCAAACTTTGAAGAAATTCGCTATTGTTCACCAATGCAGTAGATACTCGTGAAGGTAGGAATATTTGGAATTCACCGTCTAAATCGGCTGTGATTTTTTCGCCATAGTGTGTGGTGACGTTGTTTAACTTTGTTATCATGTATCGATGGTCAACGACAAGCTCTGTTACTTTCATTGATGGAAGGAAGGTTCCACTAGCAATCCTGTTAAGAGTTTTCAGATCGATCTATAAAGATATATTTTGCTAAATTAATAATTTATACATTACTGTAATAATAATAAATTAATAATAGATATACATACTTTTTAATTAAGAAAATTTGCGGTGTCTGCTGCAGCTCTACAAGTCTTTACAAGACGGTATTTGGAACAAGACGGTATTGCTTGAATATGTGCTCCTACTTATATACAGATCCCCCACCATCGTCATCTTAATGCTTTATTAGTGCTGAGGTTGTTAAAAAGATTGCTAGTGGAAGGGTCTAAACTCGCTATGGATAAGAACATTGCTTATACTTTTCTTGATTCATCATTGGACGGTTTAATATAAACGTGGGGGTTAACTCTTGGCCAATCAAACGAACTACTGTTGCTTTCTTTACTCATCATTGGGCTGTTTTATGTAGAGGTGGAGAGTGGTTCTACTGGTTGGCCAATCCAATGAATCGTTGTTTGTTGATATTTTTTTTATTCGTCATTAAGTGGAATTATGTACCCGTACGGGTAACTCTTGTCCAATCCGATGAATCGCCGTTTACTATATACTGGTTTACACGTTTTCGACTCCTGCTGAGTAATGACATCATGGAATGCAGTTCGACGAATAGCAGTATTTGATAACACAATTTCACTCTGTTGTGAAATGATCAATTGTCGAATCGAATCAAAATTTATTTCTTGGCTATTAGCAAAATTTAAACGTATACCCTTAATTTTGCATACAAAATCTGTAGAACCATCTGGTTTTTGACATTTGTACGCATAAAATTTAGGACCTCCTGATATAAATGTAGATATGAAACTACCTATACCTTTATCAGCTAATTCATCGGTGAGATCACCCAATCCTGTACCTATCGGTAAATCGTAATCTTGATCATTTCTGGTGATGTAGAAAACTGAATCTGTATCATAATAAAGTGCACGAGGTCCTAATAGATGTAAATATTTAAAAAGTTTAAGCCGTGCCTGTGCTGTAGTAAAAGCTACTACCACAACATTCGTTGTTGGTGATCCCGTCGTGAGAGTTTCTACTGTGTAAAACCAATTGACGTAAAGAGTGTCGTCATTAACAGGCAAAATACCATTAACAGTTATTTCTGCACTTGTTAATAATTCTATCAATCTTTCAGGTGTTTTTACTACCTCTGTCTTCGTTATATTTTCACGCTGTCCAAATTTACCCCATAATGAATTTAAACACAGTTTGGCAACGGAGCATAAACCAGCATTGTAGCTTATATTATTATTTTCCAGAGTAATACCTTCGGTGTCTCTCATTTGTGTTATATAGTGTTGTTTCTCTTCTTCTGTACGACAGTTAGGAGGAAATCCTGATGCTTTTGCTTTTCGTTCATAGAATGCATCTATATATTTGCTGAATAAACCTCCTTCGCGAGTAGTACGATCGTATTGCGTCATTTCATATTGCCAGATCTCATATACTTCTTGAACAATATAACCCATTTTCACAGCTTCTTTGACCTCTTCGGAAACCCATGTACCGTGTAAAATACGGTCGATTATTTCATCATGTGTACAGTTATGCTGTATCATTTCTTCGCAACATGTTCGACAAAGCGGAAACATCAATTTATTGTGCATTTTTACAGGCAGAACAGGATGATACATATTTCGTGGTGGTAGAATTGCACAAGAAATTAAACCGTTTACTTGAGATATGTCATTGTTTGCGTCTATTATTTGACTACATTCTTCTTGACCTACATATATCTTCGGATGCCCAATAGGGTATTTGGAATACTTGCATATGTATGGGTATAATGAACACACATCCACATATTTAATTTTTTCTCCTTCTTGACAGTCTATCAATTTTATAGTATTACCTGTTCTACCGCCAAAAAAGGCATCTCTCGGGTCCAAAGGTTTTCGTTCCACATTTTGCTCATTTTCTTTCACAAATTGTTTTAAATGATCATTTTCATCAACCTCCTTGTTAAAAGCACATTCCCATTTTTCAATCAGTCTGTATCCACTGGTTCTTATTTTGTTTGATATGACTAGTGTTCTCTCGTATCTGACATCCATTGTTTCATCGTTTGATAATACCAAGTCTCTGTTTATTCTGTAGCAACGTGGACAACCATGCCAAAAACAACCATGAAATTGTAACACTGTACCTTTATTTTGGTTGTCATCTTGTGTTTCACAAAAACCGTCTACGAGGATACCTTCAACTAATCTTCTCTCTCGACCGTGCCCAGCGTGCTCTATATAACAATTCAAAACACGTTGCTCCATCCAATACAACCATGCTATAGCCTTGCAAGATTGATTATTCGTTCTTCTATAACCGCGAGGTGGTATTATACCAATTTGATTCATGTTTAAAAAGTTTTTGCGAAAAACACGCATACATGTTGATGCGATGGTTGTACACTCCGAAAATGGATCAACATTAAACTCCATAAAATTTTTTCGAAAAGCTACACAAGCAAGTCTTAAAATTGCAACATCTTGTTTACAATATTTTACAATTTCACTTTGAAAGTTAAAAATATAGTTGTTTGAAGTTTGTTCATTATATCACTCGAAGAATTTGCTTCTTTGATGTACGTCCATTGTACCAGGTGTATACATTTCTACTGGAGGCATTTGCCCAACATAGTTCTGATTTTCAGGCGTGTTGAATAGATGTGGGAAGAATCCTTTTTCAAACTCTGATAAACCATAGGCCTTTGGTAAACTGTTTAATGCCATATGAAAGTAATTTAGACTATCAATGAATTTAACATGTAAAATTTCTATTAGGATGATTTTTGAACCATTCATTATGACAGAAGGTGATGAGCGATTATTTTCATACTGTTCGACAAGATATTTAAATATAAATTGTGCATCAAAACCTTGAGAATTATGGGCTATACATATAACTTTTACAAACTGTTTTCTTGGTTGCAATACAAAATCCAACAAATTTTTTACAGGATTTTCTGTAAAAATATGTTCACGCACACCACAGAATAGACATGCAGTTGAAATATCGTCATTTTCTATACAACGGGTGCACACTTGTTGCACAACACATAAATTTGGTACATGAAGTTTCTTTTCTACATCTCCCGGTATTGGTGATGATTGTTGTGTTTCAAAATCATAGAATAGATATAGCAAATCATCTGATTTTCGCTTATTCTTTAATGGAATACATGGCATAAATGATTAATAGGTAAACGTTTTTTACACGTTTTACAAAAAGATTCACCGCATATGTGTTTTTTGTCGTTGCGGTTTTCTGTGCGTACCGTTTTATAACAATATTGACAAAATTTGATTTTTTCGCATGTACTAGAGGTTCGATTAAATGAACCTATTAATAAATGGTGGTTATAGCATTCGTCCCCAAAAAATGTTCTAAGACAATGGTCACATTGTTTTAAGTTTTCAGATATTGCACACATTGGTACTCTCATACATTTATAGCACTTATTTGAACATCTATGGTCTTCCATACGAATGTAACTCATGTTACAAGGTATACAATAACCACGGCTTCCTGTTGCACCTATTAAATTTAAAATCGGCTGATAGTGATGTGAATCTTCATAATACATAATGTTTAGAGTGTAATCAATTCTACCATGGGCTTCTAAAACAAATCTTGTACCATCGTAACATGGTGGACTTCCACGTCCAAAAGTTCTAAAAAAGTATACAACAATAACAGCACCTTTTTCGGCAAAAAATATTTGAAATCGATGAATTTCTTCAAGGCCGCAACCTTCCGGAGGTATTTGAATATCTGCTAAAGCTCTTAATTGTTCAGCTGCATTTTTTTGAGCTCTTGCATTTGTTCGTCGGATGGATACATAACGATTATGTAACTGACCCGTACGTATTTGTCCTCTTAGAGCATAAGCATAAGCTACAGCCAAACTACGTGGTAAACACAAATTATCATCGTTTCGGATTTGGGCTATTGAGTTTTTGTTTACAGCTTCCTCAGTTAATTTTACACGACCGGCTCCTGATACATTTTTTACAATTGCACAATTTATAGATAAATCATCTTTTATGTCAAAGTTGTTCATGCTTTGCACTGCATTATACAATAATTGCCAAAGATCATCTGCATTGAAATCTTGAGCTAGCCGAAAGGAAAGCCATAGAGGACCGTGATTAAAGCTTGTGGAATTAATGGTCACACCAACATAGTCAGTAGGGTCACTTTGATCACACAGTTGTCGATGTAGATCACGAATACACCCTTCTAACCAATAATAAACATCAACGTCTGGGGGTGGTGCGGCTATTACTCCTCTAATGTCACGGCCTCTATAGCCAAAGCGTCGATAATGTCGATAAGATTCTCCTTGGATAATAAATTGTGGTTGTGGTCCTTCACCATTCTGCAAAGTTATATCTGTAATATTTATACACCTTTAAGATGTAAAAATACTAAATAAAAATTAATATGTATTTACCATTTGTCACTGCTTCATCATCTTCTTCTTCGTCCTCTTCTTCTTCTTCTTCTTCTTCCTCTTCTTCTTCTTCCTCTTCTTCCTCCTCTTCTTCCTCCTCTTCTTCTATTAACGGGTCAAACCCTGAAGGAGTGGCTGCTTTACTACAGCAGGTATCGCAGCTACTGCTGCTACTACTACTGCTACTACTACTGGTGCTACTACTGCTACTACTATTGTTGTCGTTATTGTTGGTTATAGCTACATGCTCCGATGATGTTGATGGTTGAGGTTCAATATCTTCTTGGTATTTGCAAAGTTTGATAAATATGTCTCCTTCTTCATCATCTAGCATTTCATTAACAACTAAAACATGGAGAAAAAAGAATTGTTTGAGCATAATTTTTTATATTGAGTCGGTGTAGTTGTAGTTCATATAGTCGGTGAAATTTTTCAAAAAAAAATTTTCCAAAAAAATTTTCCAAAAAAAAAAATTTTCAAAAAAAATTCTCGAAAAAAAATTTTTCGGAAAAAAAAATTTTTCGAAAAAAATTTTTCGAAAAAAAATTTTCGAAAAAAATTTTCGAAAAAAAATTTTCGAAAAAAAATTTTCGAAAAAAATTTTTCGAAAAAAAATTTTCGAAAAAAATTTTTCGAAAAAAATTTTCGAAAAAAATTTTTCAAAAAAAATTTTCAAAACAGGGTTATAGGGTTATAGGGTTATAGGGTTATAGGGTTATAGGAACTCGTCATATACATGAGTCAAAAAGTGAACGAAATAAACGGAACTCGTCATATACATGAGCCAAAAAAGTGAACGAAATAAATGGATTTCCTCATATACAGACGCGTTAAAAAAATGAACGAAATAAATGGATTTCCTCATATACAGATGCATTAAAAAATGAACGAAATAAATGGCTTTCCTCATATACTGTATAGACGAAATCTATTTATTTCATTTACTTTATTGACTCCAAAAGTTTAATAATTTATATATAGGTTAGTAAACCAATAATAAAAAATACTTACAATGCTGATCTATGATACGTCTAGCCAATGGTTGTGATTGAATGTTGCGCTCTCTCATCACATTTACCACTAAAGAGAGTACATCCCTGTTGCGGAAAGCACCGGCATCGAACATGTAATTCAGTGTGACAATGTCACACTGACGTAAAAAAAATCGAAGTTTATGTATTAAATCTTCGACCGATAATTTTTCGAGCGCTTGGTTATTTAACGCCACGCACACACTACGCATATAGGGGTTGCGTGTATACGCTATGTGTAAAATTAAACGTAATATTTTAATTAAATGAGCGGCCGTTGCACGGAACATTTTTTTGTTTAACGAATATACTACAGCTCGCAAAGAAAGACAGAAAAGGAATACTGACAGAAAGTGGCCTGCATTCAATCTTAAGCGCCATAAACGTTTACGCTGCTATATTCATTTTTTATTCAATCAGCGACAAAAGTCTTATAACATGGCTCTACATATGTAGTGAAATGTTACGCTCTTCATTGGCGGTCGTAGAAAAAGTGCAAGCGCAGCATCACCCACGTGCAACGCGTCTTGATTACGGTGTTCGCGTCTTTCGTCGCGCAGAAAAAAGCGCTACAGCTTCAGTAGCACGCGCATTGTCCACCAGTTAAATTCATTTGTGTTCAACATGCGAGCGATGAGAACATCAGCTGTGTGTGTAAGTATTTTCATTTATTATATTATTTATTTAATAAATTTTAACTTAAAATTTTTTGTTACAGTTCGAGCTGTGGCAACACACGAGGGCGTGTAAAAGAGCCAGGCGTGCGGGGGAGCCGGAGCCGGATGAGCCCCGACCAGGCCACCGTACATGGCAGAGAATAAACGTGAGTGTACATATATATTATTATAATTTTATATAATCATTTAATTGTTTTTATGTTTTTAGTTTAGCCCGTGGCAGACGGTCCGCGCTCTGCGCGAAGCGAGTCGTTGGGCGAACGACAGGGTCCAGGAGGAGCAGTTATATCTGGACGAGCTTTTTTTTCACGAAGTTGTCCAGCATGTATCAGCATCCGGTTCTCAATTACTAACATTGGAGATGACCGCGGAGTGTGTGAAAATTTATGTGGGCACTGTGCCTATCGCGCATATGTGCCGCAAATAGTTTTAGTGTGTTTAAATGTGTCGCAAAATAGTGTATTTTAAACATATTAAAAGTTCTTTTTTAAATCAAATAAAGTGTTGTTCTTTTAGTTATCCGTCTGATTAAATTATAGAGAGAGAGAGAGAAAGAGTCGCGCGCCAAACTGCAAGCGCCGCAGTTTGCACATGTAGCGACCGCGGCGTCTAGGCGTGGCGTAATAATAAGGAGCCAGAGAGAGAGAGAGCCCACGCCAGTCATGCGCGAGCCATGCGCGATGAGCGCATCAGCTGCGCGAGGTAAGAGAGAGAGAGAGAGAGACGACGCATCAGCTGTTCGAGGTAAGAGAGAGAGAGAGAGAGAGAGAGAGAGAGACGACGCATCGGCTGTACGAGGTAAGTGAGAGAGAGAGAGAGAGAGGCTCGCGAGAGAGGAAGAAGAATAATTTGATGGTGCCACTTTCTGTCGAATACACCCCCTCCTCACGGTTTCCCCCTCTTTTGGGGATCCGAGGGGAGGAGGTGGGAGGTTGACAGAAAGTGGCACCATATACTACTGCCCTGTATGGACCTGTCGCTGCTTCTGTCACGCCGGAGCTCGCCTTCTTCCCTTCTCGCCCTTGAACGGAGAGTGAAGAAGCACTCCGTAACTTCCTCCTTCCTCGACCAGCTCTCCTTTCTTCGCGTCGTCACTCGAAAAAAGACGTTACGCCATTAATACATGCACTCGATCCTCACTCATACGGCCTTGAGACGCTCCACTCCGACCGCTCGGTAACCGATGTGACGTGGCGAAATTTTGCCACGTTACAGCATATATTGCGTTACCAAACCTTGTCATGCTGAATGTAAATAATTTTATGACGATGGAAATGCAATGCAATTTTTGTATATAGCCAAAAGAAATTTTTTTCAGAAAAATTGATAATTTGAAGTGTTTGCATTTCACCTATGATATATTAAATAGCATAACGTTAAAGCTGAGAAAAAAATACGTTAAAAGAAAAAAAAATGTATTGCATTAGCAGCTTTGGTTGCTGAGATCATCAAACTGCAACTAAGGTGTACGAATCCTCTCCGCCGTCGCGCGGCGTACACCCCCCCCCCCCGCCCCACCGCACCGCCTAGCCGACGCTCCGCACGGCCGCGCGCACTAAACTTGCACCTTTTCGTCGGTCGTTTTAGACGAAGTAAGCCATCTAGAGCCAGCATGTAAAATGTCATTTTTTGTAGCATTATTTCAACAACAACTGTGTCAAATTTCGATTAAAAATATAAAGTAGTTTCGGCTTAATAGTCGGTTGAAAAAATTTTTTTATCTCGGGTTCTATTAGTCTAATCTTAAAAAGATTTATATGAAAATTCATGATTTTTTACGTACTATGAGATGCATTTTTCCGCGACTCTCTAACCCAAAAATTGGTCAAAATAAAGCAAATTTTGTATTAAAAATGTTGCTGATACTATATGGCTATTTTCAGTAAGTGATTATCATTATATTTCAACAATAAAATAAACTATAGCACGAACATATTGATATGATTCTTTTGAACTCCCTGACTCCCGTACTATTAGGCCTCTATTAATTAGCTCTACACGAAGTTCGTTTTCGTCTTGAGCCAATATCCAATCGTTGATCGAGGATTCGCTCGTCACTGTGTGTGTTAGTGTGAATATAAATAATAATATAAATGAATGAATAATACGCTAAGTCTCGCTATACAAGGTGACCGCGTATAACGCAGTTTGTGGGAATGTTCTTGTAACAATTCGTATCCTCATAATATAGTAATACGGGCGCACAGTTCCACGGACTCTCGCATCGGGTGGTGTTTATGTTTATGCCTTACCTTATCCTCTAGTCCGGGCGACCAAGACTTCGTGACCCTCAGAGAACCAGGAAACCCACAGAACAGATCCGAAATTAGCACAAGTTAACAAATAAATTGGCACAAAGGAATCCCTCGGGAGCTGGCTACAACGACGTCCGAGCTGGAACGGCCGGGGCAGGAGAGTGCCGGCCATAGCTACGCATGCACGCACGACTTTGCATTCGTAGTCAATCTCGATCGACCTCCCACGCTCTCTCTCTCTCTCTCTCTCTCTCTCGCTTCCACTATCTCTCCTTCTCTCATCCGCTCTCTTTCTCGTTTTCTCTCACTCTCGATATCTCTCTCTCTCTCTAGATCTCTCTCCTCTCTCCCAACTTTTCTCGATCTCTATCTTCCACGACCATTTAGTATCTCGATCTCATCCTCCCACCCTAGATCTCATTCACGATCACGATCTCTTTCTTTCTCGCCCTCACTCTATCTCTCTCAGTCTGTCTCTCTCTTCCACGACCTCTGATTCTCTTGCTCTCTCGATCTCTATTTCTCCCACGATCTCTCTCTCCTCTCTCATCCACTCTCGATCTCTCTCTTTCACGACCACTCCCTCTCTTGATCTCTTTTACACGATCTCTCCATCTCTGACCCGCTCTCTTTCTCGATTTCTTTCCCTCTTATTTCTCTCGATCTCTATCGCTCTCGTTCGATCTCTTTCTCCTCTCTCATTTAGGACCATGATCTCTGTCTCGATTTCTCTTCCTTTCTCAACATTTCTCACGACCGCATCTACGTCATTCTCTTCTATGACCTCTGCTTCTCTCGATCTCTCACCATCTCTCACTCTCTCTTCCACAAACTCTCCTTGTCTCTCACTCTCTCTTCCACAAACTCTTCTTCCCTCTCACTCTCTTTCACTCTCTTACTCTCTCTCACTCTCTCTCTTTCACTCTCTCGATCTCGCTCCCACGACCTTTCCTCTCGATCTCTCTCTCTCTCTCTCTCACGACCTTTCCTCTCGATCTCCCTCCCTCTCTCGATCTCTCTCTTTCACCTTTGATATCTCTCTCTCTCTTTCTCTCCCACTCCGCCTCTCCCCCTAAATCTCTCACCCTCTACCACTCTCTGCTCTCTTTTTCTCGATATCTCTCTCCTCTCTCACCCTCTCAAAAACCAACAAAAAAATCAGTCCTTTTGGTCGTTACTGGTTTAATAAGATTGGCAAGGTATTTTCAAAAAAGTGAAGCTATGTTTTTGTAGCTAAGAATGTTGACTTAAGGGGTTATGCCTGAGTTAAAATGATCCATACGTCGATTTTTTTTATTTACTATTTTCATAGTTAATGGTCCGTAGAATAAGGTGGCCAAAGTTGTTTTTCATAAAAAGGTTTTGCCACGAAAATACAGATACGCCAAACAACAGCATAGCAGTGAGTGCGGAGAGTATAATACCCTTAAAATTACGATAAATAAAATTCTCTCTTATCTGAAATGACATGCTCTCTTAGCTGAGGAAGTGTACAGGGTGACATCTATTAAACAGTATTTGCTGAACATTTGCCACCCTTCATTCTCGTAGTCCACGATCGGGTCGTTCTCGTCAGTCATAATCAAGTAAACCCACTTGCGAGATGTGGGAGTGAAGTATGTTGGGCCATGGTGAACTACCTGTAGAGATAACTCCTCAGTGAAAAGATTGATGATGTTATCGTCATCAGATGTAGACGAAAGATTAACATTCAGATAATCCATGATAATTTTGTGATTATAGTCGGTGTAGAGATCGCGTAGGACAATGAAGAGATCAGAGTCATTTTGCATGGAGATATTAGGGGGTCTATAGATTACTCCAATTAATACAGGTGGGTAGCTACCCCGTTGAACGTCACAGAATAAATAGTCATATAAAATAGGTTTTCCTGGACCTTGCATATTTGAAAAAGCAATTTTTCTACTTCGAAGGACAGCGAATTTCGACTAATTGTTGCATTATTTTGTAATAAAATTTACAAATTTATTTTAAATATTATATGAAAAAATCTAATGATTGATTTATTAAGGGCTTTATCGCATTAGAAATTGCGCGCCAAATGTTCTTTTCATAATTACTCAATAAATGATTCGATAAATGATTATTAAAGTGCTTATTTCTCCCAAGGAATACATGTTCTATTTTTTGCCCTATAAGATATTTGTGAAATATTCTACAATTTGTTAGTACACCGAAACCCAAAAATATCAATGTGTCTTTTGTCACTGATTTATATTGCATATGTCACCCTTAATGGAGATTAATTGAAAATTTGAATGATATTTTGTAACGTAGATTTCCTACATAAATTAATATTGAATATTTTTTTTTGTTTCAGGTAAGTCTAAAAATGGGGTAACATGATTTACAATACATTGATAATTAGAATTAACACTAAGTATACATTACATTTCATTTATGCTTTAAAAATAGTAGTATCCTCATTATAACATTTACATATTTATGAAATATATTGATCTGATTCGCTGACTATTTGTTTTACCAATAAAATCAACCAAGTTTTATACATTAGGATGAAATTTAACATTTATCAGTACATATACCGTTTTCCAAAAAGGAGCTTATGTTTCATGTATCACTAATGGGTATCGCGTTCAAAAGTGAGCTTCTTAGGAAGTTAAAGAAATCGTCATCACATGCTCAGTTAGTGAATGTCTGCGGGTATTCGAAATTTTAGATTAAGGAATCTTGCCAATTTTGAAAAATTTTGTATTAATGTCGAACTTTTTTAACGTGGCCAACATATTGTTACAAACGAATCAGAGAAATAAACAACGTACACGATTTTATACGATTTTATCCAAGTCACGAATGACTTTTAATTCGATTGTTCGCGCAAGAGCAGCTTCTAAAGATGTAATCCTCTCAAAACGAAGTATTTCTCTGATAGACGAATCAAAAATAGCTTTAGTGAATTGAAGCCTTTCAATATCAGGAGCTATTGGTTGTAGATCTTGCGACGGAGATTCCGTCGTAAAAAGCTGGGCAGCTCCCCTGCAGACACCCGAAACCGAGCAGAGAACAATGCTCTAATCACGCGGGTGTTTACAGGGGAACCGACGAGCCGCGCTGAAAGAGGAGAGTAGGGGGAGCGCGCAAGCAGAACAGCAGCTGAGTCGCTGCTGTGACGTCACAGCCGACGAGCTGCGAGAGAGCGCGCGAGGAGTGGGAGCGCCGCCGACTACCACACGCGGCCGCGCGCGGCGCGCGGAGCCAGCAGGCGCACCGCTGGGCCGTAGCCGCCGCCATGACACCACCGAGAAGCACGAGGCGACGGCGAGCGTGGCAAGCGCATGGCGCGCAGCGAGCGGCAGAGCCGCGCTTGTATATGAGCGCGCGAGCAAGCATGTGTGTGTGCGGGATGGAGAGAGCGCAAGCGAGAGAGAGATAGACGATGAATGTCGCCGAGTGGAGGCCTGCGAGCCCCACTGTATGAGTGGAGGACGTATTGGGTCGGAGCGGAGGCGCAAGCGCCGTCCACAACGACCAAAGCGAAAGATTATAATTGCCGGTGATGCGAAACACGAAAGTCGCACGTAAACTTGTAATGCGAGCGGTCACGTGACAAGTGTGTAAGTGTGTGAGCATGTGAGACCGCGAAGCCGAACGACGGGGCGAGAGCGGGTCAGTACCCTCCGAGCTAGGATAGCAGCAACAGCAGCGAGTAGCACGTTAGCAAGCCCCAGAGCAGCAACGAGCATTTTTGAGTGTACAGAGTATTTGAGGATAAGCAGCATTACCACCGCCCGCGCAGCCGTAGAAAAAAAGTGTTTCGCGACCACCACCCTGTTTAGAGCACGAGACATCGTCAGAACGGGAGGAAGAGGTGTACGAAGCAGGGAATAAAAGTAAGAGAGTGTTGCGAGAGTGCCGCGTGCGGAGTGTAGTGTGATCGCGAGCCGTGAATGTTCGAGAAGAAAGCAAATAAAATACGTTATCCTGAAAGCGTCACTTCGTGTTTCCTTCTTTATTTTAACCTTCGAATTCCCGGCAAACACGGCCCTGAGCACGAGGAGTCTCAGCCGAGGCCTGGCGAAATAGTAATAAATAAGAAAACAGTTTTCGCGTCGCGTCAAGGCGCCCACCCATCGAACACACACAGACGCACCACCCCGGAGATTGTCAGACGCGGCGCGAAGACCACAGCCGCGACACGGGGAGAGGAGACGGAGCCGCCCGCGATCGGCCCGGAGAAAGAGAGTCGTCGTCGTCGTCGTCGAGCTGTCGAGCCAGCCCCTCGAACGCTAGCCATAGCCGATTTCCCCGCGACGCTCGCCTTGTAATCCGGCGCTTTTCTCGCGCTTCCCTCCGCGCGAACTCCGCCGTGTCACAATCTTTACCAAAACGTTGACGACGATCTTGAAGTAACGAGTAGTAAGTTGATGCTATATGTTTGTCACTGAATCTTAACTCTAACCTAGAAACTTAATTTTAAGAATCAGAAGAGGATAGTTTCGGTCACGAAATGAATGAGGAAAAGGGGGCACTGGCGAAAATGAACACAACTCCTTTTAAAAATACAATGTTACTAATTTATTAAAGGATTTTAACCTTACACTCGCAGTCTAGCTTCGCAGCCATCTGTCTGGCCTGGCGACAATAAGAATGAAATTATCGAACTCTACCTGGCTTATTACACGCTGGCTCTTACTCTGTGAAACGCTCTCACAAAAGAATATTGAAATTACGGTACACGGAGGGAATATAATCGTTGACTACAAATTTATCCTGAGACTGCGGTTTGCAATATGTATCACTCGCTTGCTATTCATGAACTATTATGCGCTCACTTGGCCGGCTTCATTCCGGACCCATCGCGTCTCTTTCAGTCTCACTGACACTCGCATATTTCTTTCAAAACGCTTATCACACGCATTAGAGCAATATAATTCCGCCATTGAAGTTTAAATTCCTAATTAAGGACACGTCTGTCATACATTTTCTATTTCCGCTCTTGTCCGGCTTCGCTTTACATTAGTTCACACTATATATTATTTGGGGACGCGCATGTATGCTGTGGATGGAACTGCAGTCCTCTACCTTATGCCAATAACACTCTCACTTGGCACAGTACCTCCACTCGCTTACAATCATTTTATTCTCGCCACTCGCTCTATTTCTATTATATTCTTTTCTTCACTTTCACGCTTATACGCTCACTGTTGTCTTACTGTCATGGCAGCACCCTCTTACTACTTTTGCGCTGTATCTTCCCTCTCTCACTCTCTCACATTCCTATTGCCTCAATCTGCGCTGGGATCTGCGGTGCTGGTTCGCCGCGGCAGATGGACTAGTTGAACCACGCTACGCCATCTTCTTTCTACGTGCACTCGGCTGCCTGTCTGCTGCTGTGCATCTGGCACTGGCTACGATTTTAGCTCTGTAAACACCACCGAGTACAACTGTTTGTGAACCTTCTCCGTGATTCAGGTGGTGCCCAGGCGAGCAGTAGTGTTGAAGGGCTACCCTTCACATTATATATAGCATTAATAAACCTCAAAAAAGTAGAATTCAACGTAAAGAAAAGAAGGATTTGAATTTGAATTTTTGGCCCTCAAGCGGTTGCCACGAAAAATTGTCGCAGAAAAATTGCGCATCTGCATTACAAATATTTTATTGCTCATAATAAATGTAACACGTATTCTGCATTTTACAACCCTCTGAATGCATTAGAATTATGAAGTATAATGTATAGACATTGTAACATGGCAAGATGTTGCCATGTTACAAGAGGTTCGGAGCGGCGAGGTAGAGTGTCTCGAGACTGTATAAGTGGAATGTGTGCATGTTCTAATGGCATTTTTCTTTAATTTACGCAAGAGACGGAGAGGAATCCGCGAGCCGAGAAGGTAACGGCCATTGGCATCGAGTTTCGGAGACGACGACGAGAGAAGGTAATCAAGGTCGGCGGATCAACAGTACACCAGCTTAAAATATGATACCTATGACAGTTTGGTTCAACCGTAAGGAATTGCATCTCAGGTGCCAAGCTGGTGGGGTTTGTCTAGATGAGCTCGTGTGCACAAGACCAGCGTGGTGCCAGCTCACCCATAATGGTATTAGGAACAAAAGCTACAGCGTGAAAGCGTTCTTTTTTAACAGGAGTAATTCGAGTCAAAGGCCTAGACGAGAATTACTCTGGGAGTTATTTGAGGGTTCCGTGGCATTTTGTAACGGTATTTTGTTAATAGCGATACAACAGCTGTCTGTTTTATCTCGAGTCGCTTATGCGCATGCGCGGCGCGCGACGAAGCGCGAACAGTCTCAGACGCACGATTGTGGGGCCGTTGGTCCACGGTGCGCGACCAATGAGAGAGCTTATAGCTCGACGGCAAAGCAGCCGTAGAGCGTCGAGGCGAGTGCCGAACGACCGCGCCGGCACTTTGCTGCCCTAAGTGCTCTGGACTGGACGCGTTTTCATCTGCAACTCTCCGGGATTCATTAAGTTACTTTCCTTCAACTTACGCTCAACTTTTACTGATAGCTAAGAGTTTACATCTCACTAAAGATGTACCTGCTAAAGAAATTGTATTTATTTTTATTTAATAATTATTATTTCCTATCTAAACAACATATTCGATCTAGAAGGACTCGAGTGTATAATAAAATTATGCAAGTGCTTCGTTGGATTTATTGCAGAGCTTTTACAACTCGCTAAATCATTAAGGTAAAAAATATAAGGAAAATATTTTTATTTATATGGTAACCAGGGTTTGCTAAGTTAACTTTAAAATATACATTGCTTTTAAAAGGATTAACTAAAATGTTCAAATGACTCTATCGCTCGAAAGTAGGATTTAATCGGAAAAAGACTCTATGGTTCTCCTCGAGCCACAAAATTAATTTTCGATTACAGGCCCTACACTGTATATTCTCATACGGTGAGATCTTTATGCAGCGAGGCCTTACAAAAATTTTGTCGGCGTTTCGTCCCAGCTGTTAGAGTGGACTCCTCAGTAAGGCTCTGGCAGCCTCCTTAGACGCCCGCCACTTCCAAAGGAAGCGCTATTCACATGATCTCGGCGTGTGCCTTTCTCTTGCATGAACACCCTTATCAAAATAATGTGCAGATATTTATGCAGAAATTTCTGCAGAACTCTCTGCAGAGCTGTGCAGAGCAATCTGCAAGATTGTCTGCAGGTGGTCCAAATTCTCTGCAGAGAACAATCTCAATGCCTTTGAAGTAATTTGTGTAGAATTTTTTGCAGAGATTACTGCAAAAATTATAGCAGTGATTTCTGCATAGTAATTACATCTGCAGAGAATTTGGATCTCCTACAGAGAACCTTGCAGATTGCTCTGCAGAGCCCTGCAGAGAATTCTGCAAAGATTTCTGCATAAATATCTGCATATTATTTTAATAAGGGCATACTTTCGCATAGAGAAAGAGGCACGTCGCCATCTATCGAACACATTGCAGGATTACTTAAAACTTTACTGTAATATCGCTAATGTTTGAAACATTAGATTGTTTCGTTCTTCTCAAAAATCTAATTCTGAAGAAATTCAAAATTGATACCAAATTCATCAACACTTACTTTTCGAGACACCATTCTGGCATTTTTTTTAATTTGTGGTTACAAGTACCATAAAATACTTTCATTATCGAAAATGCACTGACAGCAGCTCGCAATATTAATTTGCACTAGCATTCGTATGTTATATAGCGATGCCCGTAGCAGCTTACAGTTCATGTAAACAATGATTCTGCCGCAACTGAATTAATAGCTTCGACTACTCGTATACAAATTGTAATACGAAAATCAAAATTACTTTAGCTCTACTAAGTGTAGAAATGCAGAGTACTTTCTTAGAATAAGTATAGAAATGGCATGCATACATGTCTATTTGAGGTCATGTTGGAGCTAGCGTATAGTGACAGTGACCAAAACCTCGAATTCTACTTTTCGTTGTTTGCGACAAATCTAATAAATAAAAAGAAAAACTGAACTGATACTGGCTTACCATTATGCAAAGAATCCATATCAGATGTTTATAGACTAATTGAAGTATTTAACATTTCAGTATATTTTTATAGTTCGAAACTTTTAACAAATAGCTAAGTGCAGAATTCCCAAGCTAGCTCTATGAAAATGCGCCTTAAACGCCATTTTGAGAAGATATACACATTCAAGGGATTATAAACAAAATCGCGATTCTAGCTAGGACTCTTCTTAATACCCAACGAATTTAGACGATGAAACTTATTTTTAGATTTTTTAAAAATAGCTGTGTGCAGAAATCCCAAGCTAGCTCTCTAGTGAACTATGCCTTGGTCGCCATTTTGAGGAAATAATTATATGCAAAGGATTATGAAAAAATTGTCGATTATAGGTGGCACTCTTCCTAACAATAACCATTGAAATTAGACTATGAAACTTCTTTTTAGATTTTTAAAAAATAACTGCCTGCAGAAATCAAAAGCTAGCTGTAGGGAACTACGCCTTGGTCGCTATTTTGAGAAAATATAGACATGCACGGGATTATGAAAAAAATTACGAGTATAGCTGGGACTCTTCTTATGAATACCCAATAAAAATAGGCGATTAAACTTATTTTTCGATTTTTGAAAAATTGCCAAGCGTAGAAATCCCAAGCTAGCTCTAGTCAACTGCGCCTAGGACGCCATTTTGACGTGATACAAACATACAAGTGATTGCAAAAAAAGCGCGATTATAGGTGGCACTCTTCGTAACAATAACCATTGAAATTAGGCTACGAAACTTATTTTTAGATTTTTATGAAATAGCTGTGTGCCGAAATCCCAAGCTAGCTCTCTAGTAAACTACACGTTGGTCGCCATTATGAGGAAATAATAATATGCAAAGGATTGTGAAAAAATTCACAAGTATAGCTGGGACTCTTGTTATGAAATAGCTGTGTGCAGAAATCCCAAGCTATCTCTAGTGAAATGCGCCATGGACGCCTTTTTGAGAAGATATATACATTCAAGGAATTATAACAAAAGTCGCGAGTATAGCTGGGACTCTTCTTATGTATACCCAATAAAATTTTAGGCGATGAGACTTATTGGTCGGTTTTTGAAAAGAATACATGCCCAGAAATCCCAAGCTATCTCTAGTGAAATGCGCCTTGGACGCCATTTTGAGAAGATATACACATTCAAGGAATTATAACAAAAGTCGCGAGTATAGCTGGGACTCTTGTTATGAATACCCAATAAAAATAGGCGATGAAACATATTTTTCGATTTTTGAAAAGTATCCATGTGCAGAAATGGCAAGCTAGCTTTAGTGAACTGCGCCTTGGACGCCATTTTGAGGTGATATGAACATACAAGGAATTGTCAAAGAAGCGCGATTATAGGTGGCACTCTTCGCTACAATAACCAATGAAATTAGTCTATGAAACTTATTTTTATATTTTCAAAAAATAGCTGCGTGCAGGAATCCCAAGCTAGCTCTAGTGAACTGCGCCTTGGTCGCCGTTTTGATGAAATATAAACATGCAAGGGATTATGAAAAAAATCACGAGTATAGCTGGGCCTCTTCTTATGAATACCCAATAAAATTAGGCGATGAAACTTATTGGTCGGTTTTTGAAAAGAACACATGCCCAGAAATTCCAAGCTAGCTCTAGTCAACTGGGCCTAGGACGCCATTTTCAGGAAATATAAACATTCAAGGGATTGTAATAAATGGGCGATTATCGGTAGGACTCTTCTTAACAATAACCATCGAAATTAGACTATGAAACTTATTTTTAGATTTTTATAAAATAGCTGTCTGCAGAAATCCGAAGCTATCTCTAGTGAAATGCGGCTCGAACGCCATTTTGAGAAGATTTACACATTCAAGGGGTTATAAAAAACGGTGAAACTTATTTATCGGTTTTTGAAAAATTGCCAAACGTAGAAATCCCAAGCTAGCTCTAGTCAACTGCGCCTAGGACGCCATTTTGAGGTGATATAAACATACAAGGGATTGCAAAAAAAGCGCGATTCTAGGTGGCACTCTTCTTAATAATAACCATTGAAATTAGTCTATGAAACTTATTTTTAGATTTTTAAAAATAGCTGCGTGCTGCGTGTAGAAATCGAAAGCTAGGTCTAGTGAAATGCGCCTTGGTCGCCATTTTGAGGAAATATAAACATGCAATGGATCGTAAAAAAAATGGTGAGTATAGCTGCGACTCTTCTTATGAATACCCAATAAAAATAGGCGATGAAACTTATTGGTCGGTTTTTGAAAAGAACACATGCCCAGAAATTCCAAGCTAGCTCTAGTCAACTGCGCCTAGGACGCCATTTTCAGGAAATATAAACAGGCAAGGGATTGTAATAAATGGGCGATTATCGGTAGGACTCTTCTTAACAATAACCATTGAAATAAGACTATGAAACTTATTTTTAGATTTTTATAAAATAGCTGTGTGCAGAAATCCGAAGCTATCTCTAGTGAAATGCGCCTTGGACGCCATTTTGAGAAGATATACACATTCAAGGAATTATAACAAAAGTCGCGAGTATAGCTGGGACTCTTGTTATGAATACCCAATGAAAATAGGCGATGAAACTTATTTTTCGATTTCTGAAAAGAACCCATGCTCAGAAATCTCAAGCTAGCTCTAGTGAAATGCGCCTTGGTCGCCATTTTGAGGTGATATAAACATACAAGGGATTGCAAAAAAAACCCGATTATAAGTGGCACTCTTCCTAACAATAACCATTGAAATTAGACTATGAAACTTCTTTTTAGATTTTTAAAAAATAACTGCCTGCAGAAATCAAAAGCTAGCTCTAGGGAAATACGCCTTGGTCGCTATTTTGAGGAAATATAAACATGCAAGGGATTATGAAAAAAATTACGAGTATAGCTGGGACTCTTCTTATGAATACCCAATAAAAATAGGCGATTAAACTTATTTTTCGATTTTTGAAAAATTGCCAAGCGTAGAAATCCCAAGCTAGCTCTAGTCAACAACGCCTAGGACGCCGTTTTGAGGTGATTGACATACAAGGGATTGCAAAAAAAGCGCGATTATAGGTGGCACTCTTCGTAACAATAACCATTGAAATTAGGCTACGAAACTTATTTTTAGATTTTTATGAAATAGCTGTGTGCCGAAATCCCAAGCTAGCTCTCTAGTAAACTACACGTTGGTCGCCATTATGAGGAAATAATAATATGCAAAGGATTGTGAAAAAATTCACAAGTATAGCTGGGACTCTTGTTATGAAATAGCTGTGTGCAGAAATCCCAAGCTATCACGAGTGAAATGCGCCTTGGACGCCATTTTGAGAAGATATACACATTCAAGGAATTATAACAAAAGTCGCGAATATAGCTGGGACTCTTCTTATGTATACCCAATAAAATTTTAGGCGATGAGACTTATTGGTCGGTTTTTGAAAAGAATACATGCCCAGAAATTCCAAGCTAGCTCTAGCCAACTGCGCCTAGGACGCCATTTTCAGGAAATATAAACATGCAAGGGATTGTAATCAATGGGCGATTATCGGTAGGACTCTTCTTAACAATAACCATTGAAATTAGACTATGAAACTTATTTTTAGATTTTTATAAAATAGCTGTGTGCAGAAATCCCAAGCTATCTCTAGTGAAATGCGGCTCGAACGCCATTTTGAGAAGATATACACATTCAAGGGGTTATAAAAAACGGTGAAACTTATTTATCGGTTTTTGAAAAATTGCCAAGCGTAGAAATCCCAAGCTAGCTCTAGTCAACTGCGCCTAGGACGCCATTTTGAGGTTATATAAACATACAAGGAATTGCAAAATAAGCGCAATTATAGGTGGCACTCTTCGTAACAATATCCATTGAAATTAGGCTATGAAACTTATTTTTAGATTTTTATGAAATAGCTGTGTGCAGAAATCCCAAGCTATCTCTAGTGAAATGCGCCTTGGACGCCATTTTGAGAAGATATACACATTCAAGGAATTATAACAAAAGTCGCGAGTATAGCTGGGACTCTTGTTATGAATACCCAATAAAAATAGGCGATGAAACATATTTTTCGATTTTTGAAAAGTATCCATGTGCAGAAATGGCAAGCTAGCTTTAGTGAACTGCGCCTTGGACGCCATTTTGAGGTGATATGAACATACAAGGAATTGTCAAAGAAGCGCGATTATAGGTGGCACTCTTCGCTACAATAACCAATGAAATTAGTCTATGAAACTTATTTTTATATTTTCAAAAAATAGCTGCGTGCAGGAATCCCAAGCTAGCTCTAGTGAACTGCGCCTTGGTCGCCGTTTTGATGAAATATAAACATGCAAGGGATTATGAAAAAAATCACGAGTATAGCTGGGCCTCTTCTTATGAATACCCAATAAAATTAGGCGATGAAACTTATTGGTCGGTTTTTAAAAAGAACACATGCCCAGAAATTCCAAGCTAGCTCTAGTCAACTGGGCCTAGGACGCCATTTTCAGGAAATATAAACATTCAAGGGATTGTAATAAATGGGCGATTATCGGTAGGACTCTTCTTAACAATAACCATCGAAATTAGACTATGAAACTTATTTTTAGATTTTCAAAAAATAGCTGCGTGCAGGAATCCCAAGCTAGCTCTAGTGAACTGCGCCTTGGTCGCCGTTTTGATGAAATATAAATATGCAAGGGATTATGAAAAAAATCACGAGTATAGCTGGGCCTCTTCTTATGAATACCCAATAAAATTAGGCGATGAAACTTATTGGTCGGTTTTTGAAAAGTACACATGCTCAGAAATCCCAAGCTATCTCTAGTCAACTGCGCCTAGGACGCCATTTTGAGGTGATATAACATACAAGTGATTGCAAAAAAAGCGCGATTATAGGTGGCACTCTTCGTAACAATATCCATTGAAATTAGTCTATGAAACTTATTTTTAGATCTTTAAAAAATAGCTGCGTGCAGAAATCAAAAGCTAGCTCTAGTGAAATGCGCCTTGGTCGCCATTTTCAGGAGATATAAACAAGCAAGGGATTATTAAAAAAATTGCGATTCTAGCTGGGACTCTTCTGAAGACTCGTAAAAGGCAGGGAATGAGAGTTGCTAATACCGAAAGAGGATGCGACTTGAAACATAGAATTCAACAACGAATGCTTTAAAATCTTGATTCTATTCAATGATTCAACTTCGAACAAAATATTTTTAAAGGAATAATAACTGCTCCAATTTTTACATTACCCAAAAATTGGATAAAATTTGTTTTTCTTTAAATTATTTATTTTTTTTTATTTTATTATTAATTTATTTTTCTTTTTACTTATAACTTCCTTAAATTATTTGGTGAAATTAATTTTTCACTGAACTCGCGTAAGACTTTTTTCGTGTATAGGAATGATAATAGGAGTGATGGTCATAGCCATTAACAATCTCTATGTTATTCAATTGCACAACTTGAAAAAAAATAGTTCGTCTCAAAATAAACATCTTAAATTTTATTTAAATTAATTTATCTCTACGATCCACTGTTTTTACGTTATTTGAGTAAAAACTTGTCATTATAATCAGTATAGTAATTGATGGTGCACAGTATGTTCGCACAGTCGATCTATATATTGACATAAGCCGTTATCTACGCTTGAGAAAAATGGAACGGCGGAACAGACTTTCTCGGACTTTTTGGATATGCAATGTCTGTTTTCATTTGCATGGATTCAAATACGCCAATGACAGCCGTAGCCATCAAATTGAAAGTAGCGTGGCCCACAGATACATTTCTCTTTTTTAAAGTGATGACTAGGATATCATTAGCGCACGTAAACGCGCGCGAGGGTTATAAGTAGAGGGAAATGAGATGCCTCATCACTTTCAGCAGCACCATATAGTACCATGAGTAATAAATATTTCAAATAACATGAAATAAATGGAAAAAGGAATGTAGCCTCTTTAACGCTATGCACTTAGACCATTAGCCCCTTTAACGCTATGCACTTAGACTATAGCACAATACTTGTGCTTTGTGAAGTTGCCTGCTATGCACACGAATCGACCAATGAAATTTTTGTATAACGCTGTGACCTGGCTCTATTCGATATATAATCGCTATCTCCTTTTTATAGAGGGAAGAGGGATTCAATGGTAATTATTTAATTGATTATTTAATTGATATAATAATAATACAAGTATTGAATCAACTGAGAAGGTGTATAGACGACGTGATAATCCTTTTTGCGACAAAAGCGGAATGTTATGTATGGATATAGTTAAGGGTAATTATTTAATTAATATAATAATACAATTATTTACATTTTAATTAAAGTTTTATCATTATTATAGAATAATTAAGTAGTGCTTAATTGGTAGTAATTTTTTATAGATATTTATTATTAATTAGTATTTGTTGTGTTTTTATATACTACTTTTATATACTAGCTGGTTAATCTTTTTACCATAAAAATTATTTTATTAATATAAAAAATTGAATTTGATAAATCAGCACTTGAAATTAACTGAATATCAAACAGTTTATAGTTAAATTATTTCATCGCTTAATTGAGTTCAATTATTAGGCTATTTTACTTAAATTATGAATAATATTATTTAAATTTTGATGCATATATAGGTAACGTACGGCATGTGTTCAGAGAATCAGAGTTGTGACTTTAAGGGTTTCAATCCGAGTTAAATTACTAAAGAAATATAAATTAATTTTTGAATTTAAAGAATGATTATTTTTAAATTAACATGGATCAAACTTTTTATACATCATCTATACATATTACATGCTATTTGTCATAATTCTAAAAAATACATATATCACTAGAACCACATACATCACTTCACTAAATAATAGCAAAGTTTGAAACTTATTTGACCAGTAGTTGCTGAGAAATCTTGCGACAAGTGACCTAGAATCAAAAAAATACAAATATTGAGGAAAATGAATTTAAAGTTTTTGATATAATTATGAATAAGAGGGAGTACTTAAAATCATTGATTTTATACTGGACTTTTATTTTAGGTATAGGCGTATAATCTTAGATTTTCCAAAATTAAAGCACATTGAACATATAAAAATATTTTAGAGTTGATTTATCTGCTGAAAGAGAAAAAACGTAATTTTATTAAACAAGACAATTTTAATAATTTCAAGAATTTTTATGTTTAAAGTATATTATTATTTCTGTTTAATATTATTTACTTCAAACTCACCTCTCAAAAACTTGTCCAAGTAAGCTTCGGTCAAAATTGGATCAGTTGATTAGCTATCAGTTGACCATTGCAGACTACTCGTAGATGGAGAGCAGACTTCTCTAGCTTCTAAGTTCCATCAGTAAACAGTGACAACAATGTATGATATTTATATTTTCAATTAATTCGTTCTGTTTACCTATGTTTATGTGTCAGTGTAAATACATACTTAATGCGTAAAAAGCAAGATATATCAAGAATGCTGTACTGAATTTTTGGTTTCCCAAATATATAATAAATATATATATTTATAATTGGCCTGTTTTTTCCAAAATCAGAGGAATTCGTAGTTTGCCAAAATTGTAATGGTGCTGTCCAGTTTGATAAAGTTGATATACGAGGTCTAGGTAGCAAAATTTCATTGACCTGTGCTGAATGTTTTCATTTTGCTTTCGTTGACTCAAGTAGAAAATTGAAAAAAAAGGAAATGCATATAAAATAAATAGATGTATAGTATTCTCAATGAGATTTCTTGGTCACAGGCATTTTGGCACTAGCACTTTTTGTGGAAACATGGATTTATCGCTTTCTGTTTCTCAGTAATTTTGACTTTATTAATAAAGAGCCTAAAGTCACCTGTGAAAAAGAGCGAAAGAGTTCATGAAAGCAGTTATTCAGGAAAATTTTAATCCTGACACTCCAGAGAATCCTGATATAAGTATCAGGAGATATTTCTTGAAAGAAATAAGTATTCACTTCTCTTCAAGGTGCTTCTACCTTGATATTTGTTATGAGACTGGTAGCATTTGAACTACATGACATAGAAAGAATTTAAGAACTGTTTCTTGGACCGGTTGTAGCTGATACTATGCCAGATCTTTCTCGAGAAAGTTCTTCTTGCCTTGGAATAATAGATCTTGATTGTACAATGTCGGGCTTTGTAGTGGCAGTAGATGTTAGCCCTGCTAAAAGTTTTCTTTTTCGACAAATCTCTCTCTTTGTTTTTCTTCCAGTTCTTCTTATCTTACGAGCAGATGTTCCTAGCAATCTATTTCTTGAATTAGGTTGTTGATTAAATAAAAATTTCAAAAAATAGTAATTTGCAAAATATGAATGTATAGCTAAACGTTTTTTTCTGACAAATTCAATTCTTCGAAGTTATTATTGAAAAAAAACAGAACAAACTGTAGGATTTAGTAGAGCTCTTCAGTTTCTGCATCAGTAACCGTCGACTTGCATTGTGCACTGTGTGTTAATCTTTTTGTAAAATCAGGTTTAGTCATATTTTTTTACACAGCTTATAAAAAATAGACGTTTTTAATAAATTATATACTCTCTTTTATTCTTTCCAAGTATTATTCAATAAGAATTCACAAAGTTCACAATTTATTAAAAATTTGGTAAAAATATTAATATGCTTCAATATTTGGTTTATAACCTTGTAAATAATATTTTTTTTGGTAATATTAGTTTTTCTAGTATGTTGTACATGAAATTTCCTAGAAGAAAAGTCCATAAAAAATATTGAAATGTCCATTAAAAAGTCGACTTAAATTCACATTAGACACACTTTGATAAGTTTTGCGTGCGTTTGGACACCCTTAACATATCTTGCTCTTAATGTCTGATTTTGAAGGCTTCATCCAGTAATCTACCATGAGTCTTTTCATAGTACCTAAACACCCGAGGTGCATGAAATTCAGTACAAAGTCAGAAATCATATTAATTGGTGGTATAATGCGTATTAAGGGTGATGCTTTATGATGATGCTCTGGTTGCTCCTGTAGTCGAAACGAATGATCAGTTCTATTCACATTATTTTGTACGTCATACAGGATACGATTATTTTGTCTGAAACCTTGAACAGAACATCTCTCACATTCATAATAACTCGTATGTCCTTTGATACATTTTAAAAATGACCTTACCGGTCTATCAGAAATACAACACATCACTTTAATTTGAAATTTCTTTTCACTTATTTTAATACTATTTTTCAGAAGAAAATTTAATTCTTCAATAAATTTGTTTAAATAAGTGTCTACACAAGAAGGTTTCCCTTTTCCACTATGTACAGCGATTATAAATGGCTCATAAACCAAATCTTCATTATGAATTCTAGCTAATAATAGCCAAAATTCATGACTGCTGGACTGAAAAAGTGGTATAAGCCATCAGCATTAAACTGTAACATAATTATGTCCCTTTTGTGTAGATTAACATTAACAGTTCTATTAAGATTGTCATAGCTATACCTATATATGCCAAAGAAGCTGCTTGATTTTCTTTAAAATTCACAATTTTAATTTCCCTTTTAACTATATTTAAAAATGTTTTGGACCTTGTTGGAAGATCAGGATGGTAGGGTTTTAGTCTCTTTAACATGAGTTTTCGGTATACTGAATGAGAAAAACCATTTTTTAAGACTTTTCACTAAGTCTGTTTCCTTAAAAGCAGCTGAAGAATCACTATCACTTAATTCACTTGAATCAGTATCATCTTGACGAAAATCTTTTCAAATCTCTTGAATTTTTTTCTTCTTCTACTATCGATTTTCTACATTTTTCAATCAAAATACTTGGTACAATTTTTCTGGTTCTTGAATTATACTATTAATATCCTCTAAATAATTTAATTGTTTTTTTTCTACAGTTGCACTTTCTATGAATAATTTTACTAGAAGAGAACTCTTATTTTACTTTTTAAATTTTTTTATCCATTTTACTTGCCTATTCTTGCTAAGAATCTTGCAATTGCTCCGGAATTACTTGCTCCGAAATCTCTAGTTGCTTCGAAAATTAGCTGTTTTAAGGAACTTCAGACTTTCATACTAAATACTTAGGGAGGTACTGCAGTAAATAGAAATAACGCCAAGAAAATTAAGAAAAAATTCTTATAGATTATTTGATATCCCAAAAACCCTCATGTAAAATTTCAGAACGCTAGGGTACTTAGAATTGAAGAAATAATTTTTTTAATTTTGCTACTCTTAACATAGGCTCTTATGGAAAAATGCGTTTCTAACCTAGTTAAGTTCATGTTACAAAGTGATTGACGCCAAGATTGGATTATGAATTTTTCACACAATAGAGAAATATCTAACGAATATGTATTGATTCATAAAAAACTCCAAGGGTACTTATGTATTTAACAATAAATTCAAAACATTGGAAAAGTCATGCTCGCATCATATATATAGATATAGCGTATCCCGCGTACTGCGCTAATCAAATAAGACAGTTTTGTTTTGACTCGTATAGTTGGTGTGGTACCTCCTTAAATAAGAATGAATTGTATTATATCAACGTTATAGGAAATCAGGGTCGTGTTTGAGCCTCATTACAATCCTGATCAGGTACCTTAAGTTTTTCCTGATCAGTCCCAGGCTAGCATGGAAATATTTCTACTTGGGCAGTATCCTCATTTTCATGAAAATCCGTTCACGTAAAAAAAGTATGCTGCAAAGGGTTATCTAAAAAATGTATAAGTTATTATTCAATAAAGATAATAAACAGTTATAAACTCCGATTTTCACAATAAATGAATTGTGAATTGTGAAAAACCAATCGTGTTGAAATAAATAAATAAGCGTTTAAATGGGGGAAATAACATGTACAATAAAAATTAATTTTTACATTATACCGATAAGTTTTTGCAGCAAGAAGTTGTATGGGCTTCGGTGCGTAGTCTTTCGAATAAATTGTTATTTTCTTTTTTAGAAGGCGATTACATTGAGGAATCAACATCATATTGTAATATTAACGTAGTTTATAATATTAAATATAGTCATCATCAAATAGATCTTTCTGTTAGGGTTGCCTTTCACTTCATGGGTAAGTGAATCAGAAAACATTAAACAACATGATGTAGTGAAACCGTGTTGACATTTTTTTATGGAAAAACTTACCATCCTGTCCTACCATAAATAATCAATGAATTACTAAATGTCATCATCAACATTATCATAACATATCAAATATAAGTCAATTTATCTTCCTATTATCCTATATAATTCGTATACTACTTCAAATATATGTTAAACTATGAGAACAATGGCCTTAAATGATAATTTTTTTGATTTTAAGTATAGAATTAAAACTAAATCTGAAAACTAAAAAAATATTAATTCAATATTTTTCATCTTCATTCATTTTTTAAAAATTGATCCTATAATTATCACGAAACTTTCTATATTTGCATTCAGAAATTGATTACGTAGTTTGTTTAAGGACATTCTACCCCTACTGCACTAGTCAAAATGTAATCTTCTTTTATTTATGGAATATTGGTAGTATATACTGCTCTCAGTGGCTTCCATAAATCAACTTAAACTTAATAATGATTATAAATTCCTTTAATTTAATTCTATTTATCTTGATTATTTATAAAAAGTTTCGTGCCTTCGCTGATTTGACTCATATTTTGAGGTTAAATATATGATTTTGGTATTCAATGAGATTTAATTATATGTCCGAGCCAATGAATAATATTTTTGAAAATAAATAATGTTCATTATGAATTAATTTTCATTCACAATAAATTTGGAAAAAATCTCAATTTTTAATATTTTATAGTATATAAATTAGTGTAATTCTCCATAAGAGCCCATGCTAACTTGCACAAAATGAAAACATTTATATCTCTGCTTCTATGTTCTGTAGCCTTCTGAAAATTTACATGAGTGTTTCTAAGATGTATACCTAGCTGTATACAAAATGTTAATCATATCTCAATTTTAGTTCGGTTACTGGTAGAAGCTCCTTAAGAAGAGGCGTCATTTGAAGATGATATCCATCGTTATAAATAATAGGATGAGACAACCAGTTTTTCCATAACAAAATTTTAACAATATGAATAACTTCAAAAGTAAAATAATAGTATATGAAATCAAAATAAAAAATTAATGCTCACTCTAAACCACTTGTTCTTCTAAAGTTGATAATCATGAATCTTGAATAAAAATACTTTTTTGACTTCGCTAGCTTGTCACAGGAATTCTTTTTCTTGTATAACTTGACAGTTGTAGGGTAACCACCAAATGGAAATAAATAATATCTGAAAAATAAATGAAAATATTTAAACAAAGAATCAGTTTATAAAAAACGTATTTATTGTATTGATTTATATATCAGAATAAAACTAAATACTTATCTAATTGGATCCTGTTAGTCGTATTTATGTTATGCACAAAATCGACTGAATTATTTACACTGTTTTAATTAAAATATATATTCAATTAAATATTATATTTCTTACTGCTTCTTTTAAAGGAAACTGTTAACTAAAATAAACACGTTGAATATTTTATTGTATATATTATTGTGGACTTTTATGAGGTTTATAATGACAACTTTGTAACACTAATTAATGATAGAATTGTTTATTCGTATAAACTAATAGTACAAAATATCTGATTCTCTGTTCAGTGCTTCCTTGGCTAACGCTCATGGCTATCTGACGCTCAAATTTAAAAACACTGACTATAGACGCTCGACTTGACAAAGACAGATATATAGATAGACTCACTGTCTCGCTCTCACCTATGTACGTAACTATGAAATTTCGTGCCAATGATATACGCATAAGCAGTATTTGAAACTTATTACACACTACTATAATACTCCCTCCGTTTCTATAACTGCTCATTTACACTAGGATCGCAAATCATCCCTAAACTATCTCTCATTTTTACAAATTTCTCCTTAGACAAAGCTTTAGTGAGTATATCTGCCTTTTGAGATTCTAACCGAATGTACTCTATTTTAATTTCACTCTATATACACTTTTCACGAATATGATGATATCGAATGTCAATATGTTTTGTACGTTTATGAAACTCAGGATTTTTTGCCAATTTAATTGCACTTTGATTATCTACCCATAAAACAAAACTTGAATTATACTGGCATCCGATCTCGCTCAACAATTTGCGTATCCAACAAAATTCTCTAACAGTTAACGAAGCAGCAACATATTGAGCTTCCGTTGTATTCAAAGTAACTAACCGCTGTCTCTGAGACGACCATGTGATCGCTCCATTCGACAAACAAAACACGTAACCAGTAATTGACCTTCTGGTATCTGGATCATTAGCATAATCCGCATCTGAATACCCTACTGGTATGCAACCACCTGTACAATGCTTGTATTCTATTCCTAAATTAATACTACCACGTAAATAAGCGAACACGCGCTTGACTGCGCGCCAATGAATTACATTATGTTTATTTAAAAATTTCGATAGTAGATAGGCTATAGGCATACTGGAACATAGGCGTTCTGGAACAATGGATCCCCTCTCTTTTCTGTTCCAGTACGCCTACAGTATACTGAAACAGTGGATCCCCTCTCTTGCTGTTCCAGTATGCCTACAGTATACTGAAACAGTGGATCCCCTCCCTTGTTGTTCCAGTATACCTACGGGTTCTGGCATGCACTGCCCCTCTCTCAAAGCCAGAACCCGTAAGAAGAGAGGGGAATTACTTCCCCCCTCTTTTGTTCCAGTTTGCCTATAGCTTTCTCTACTTATCTTTTTTTTTTATTTTTTTATTTAATTTTTTTTCTTACCAATCTTTGTATGACTGATAAAACATTTTCATTAGTTTAACATTGTGTAATGCACATTCAGTCTTATAAATAGGATTATGGTTTATGCACATAGTTACACATTTAACAGAAGATCTTGATGAATATCCATATTGTTGAATGTTGTGAACTGGTAATTTAAAACGTTGCAACTACTTTTTCCTTAGCTCATCTAAGACTAAAATTTTGATAGCATCTTGCAACGATTCACGGAGCAGGTTTCCAATTTGAGAGTAATCAAGCCCATTCGTGTTCCAGGCTATTCCATGATAATTACGTTTGAGCCACATATTTTCTGCTTGTAGTTTATTAGAAAGTCTATGCAACGAGAATGGATTCTTGAATAGATGAACTATAGGATCTCCACTGTGATTAAGAGGAATAATTGCTATTTCCTTTAGAATATAATCACCTCCCATTTGCTTAAAACCAACCATGTCTACTGCGTACTCCATTTTTTTTTATTTATTTGTTTTTAAACAAGCTTCTTTACCTCTCCACTAACAGGATTATACTGAGTAATGCGATCATGTAAGATCAGACAGTAAGCTGATGTAGATGCTGGGAAAGGCTTTAAAGCTTCAATTTCTAGACGTACATCGACAGGAGCGTTTTTTAGAGTTTCATTTTGCCGTGAACAGTCAATAACTACGAGTGGAACATTATTGATATAATCTTCTTTATCCAACACTTGTTGCGGATCTCTTCCATAGTAGCTTCTTTGAAAATCAACATACATGTCATAGAGTAATGCATACTGATTTTTAAATATGTCAATGTTCAGATTACCGTATGGATAAGATTTTGAATTCAAGAAAAGTTTTACATTACTAATTTCACAATGATCAAATCTGCTACAATTTGCATCTTTAACATCTTTTCGCTTAGTTTGTAATCCAATTATTACAAAACGAGGTTTTTCCATTTGATTTGAAGTTTTTACTGTCCATACGTGCTTATTGGCTGCTGGAAGTGATGGGTATTCAAATAACTCCCAGGAACGATAACACATAGAGATTGGATTGTCTTTACCAATAAAATTCAATAGCTGGATTTTTTGTTTGTCAGAAGCAACGACATGTGGCATTAACCACTCTATCTTTAATATCTTTATTTCAAAGTTTTCATAAGTAGCAGCAGCACCTGCAGCAGCAGTACTTTGTTGAATTACTGCATTGACATCACTTCTTGATCTAGTGAGAATGAGTTCGTGCTTCATATTAACTACAACCTTTTTATAATCTTCTGCAAAACCCAAGACCATGCTCAAAGGAATGCAGCCTTCAAAGTATCCCGCATTATTTTTCACAGACGATTCTGATTCATTCAAACCTTCCCATCCTGCATTTTTTAAAGCGAAAGCTTGCCTCGGTGTAAATGAAGGCCATCCTTTCATAAGACTGGTCATACCAACATTTTTACATTTATCAATCTCCACCGCATTCATTTCATATCGAATTTCATCAAACAGATTGCAAATTCCATTGTTTGCAAAATCAGTTTTAGCTACTGCTGTTCCATCTGATTTTCTTAATGTTCCATAGACGCGAACATAACTGCGAGACGGTAAGAGACATAGATCTTGATGCTGGATGGAAATACGAATTTCATCACTGTTATTAAAACTCAATGAAGAGTATGGCTGGTATGAATGTAATTCGTACTGAGCAATAGACTCATCGAATACGACACCTGATTGAATATGAAGAATTTCGTCCATTTTTCTGGAAGCAGCAGAGAATTATGCAACTTATTTTTTTCCACGAACTTTTAGTCCTATGCTTTTGAGGAACTGTACGCTCCGCCGTGTTAACGGTTTGACTTTCTTTTGTCGACTGATGGATGTTTGCCATTGCGGCTGTCTTATATGCACATTAGAATTGAAAACAATGCCCATTATATCGCTTTGATGTGAAGTCTAATAGTAATTTCCTCTCCTCGAAAATTCACCAAGTGTCCGTCTTGATCCACGATTCGAATTTGAAGATTATCTATGCACTTAACACTAAGTGGAAGATAAATGACATGAGACGGAACTTCTACGATTTTGAATCCTGGAGGTACTCTGGGGAAGAATTCGTGGATTGTGTGTACCTTTTTGTTATTGATGTATGCACCAGTAGTAATGTTGCACTCTACTCTGAGTGCATTTATCTTCAATATTTTTACAGGCAAATCAGAATGGTGGTTGATTTTTTCTTTGAGAATGCGTGGAGCAAAACCAAGAAGACGACCTATAGAATTATTAGGCGTAAAATCTAGTGGATGACTGCATTTAATTTCACTTCTAAGAGTATTATTGTTAGCTTTCAAGTTGAATTCAATTTTTTTAGATTTCAAAGATTCATTCAAAAATTTGTTAATAGCGTCTACCTCGTAACTTCCAGTAGGAATAGTTATTGTATCTCCGTTTTTTATATGAAGTTTATTATTTGTTTCATCTACATTGGGAATTGAGTTAAATGTTAAGAGTTCAACTAATCCCAAAGCGTATTTCTTATGCTGTGTCAGTTCTATTGACGGAAAATATTGTGCTTCTAAAACAGAAGAATTTCCTGAAAGACTCAATGTAAAACTATCTTCCATGACTGATTGAAAGAGAATGAATGAATTTCAGTAATGATTACCTTTTTATAGACAATCGCTTAAGAATCGAAGACAAAGATGGCCACAAATAAATGTGTTAAAATTTTGATATCTTTTATAGTTATATTTTACTTCTTTCACATTAAAGTATTTCATAAGTTCAATAGGAGGTCTAAGATCACCAAAACTGTCAAAGTAAATGACTTTAGAACCATTTTTTCGATAACACACCCAGTGTGTGCCTTTGTTTTGATAATCATCTAAATTAACAATAGCAGATTCATTATGCCAAGGGCCATTTGAAGGTAGATTATTTCTCATGAAAACACCTCTAAAATTTTGGATTTTCATTTCACCAGCATACTTTATGAGATCATAGTCAGTTAGTGGACGATTTGGTAAAATTAAATTGACGTTTTTTTTTTTTTAATTTGACCGTGTCCAATGTGAGGCTTCATAAATAATCCCATTCCGCTTTTATAAGGTTTAAGATAGAGACCTTTGCCAAGAGCAATAGCTTCCATAGTTTTATTATGTCTTTTACTTTCTTCATAATCTTTCTGCGCACTTTTAGCAGCATTGACTGCTTTAGCTATTCCGGCAGCTCCTCCTGCTAAAGCACCGGTCGCACTAAGTCCTGCAAATAATGGTATAAGAAAAGGAAGAACTCCACCAATTTTTGATGGTAATGGTAGAACACGTGGAAGTTTAACTTTTTTCTTACCACCTACACTCTTTACAGCTTGTCGTGCACCTTTTAAAGCGGATTGAATAACCTTGCGTGAACATTTACTTGGCTTCAATGTTTTTTTAGCTGCAGTTATTAACTTACTGAATTTTAGTCCCATTCCAGTTTTCGCTTTCAATTTCATGGCACTTGCAACAGCTAACGCAGATGCTTTTTCACCTAGACTAGCATCTTTAGCTTGAACACGTTCCCAAGCTTTAGCAGCAAGATTCATGTCCGCAACTTTACGATCAACATTTTTATTAGAATAATCAATATCGTGCTGTTTACATGCCTGATCAAGCGGATTTATACCGGGATCTCCTCTTTTTATTCGCTTTTTTAGTTTAGTTCCAGGACCACAGTATTGATAACCTGGAAGATGCATTTCAATAGGTAAGTTATTGATTACTTTATCAAGCAATCCATGACCTTTTGGTCGTTTCTGAGACTTGTGTACAATCATCTCTCTTCGAGTGCTGATTCACAACTGAGAGATGGACAATATAAAACATGTATTTATATTATTCTAGGCTCAATTTTAAAGTTACCTTTGTCACGTCAACATGGATTTTACTGAGCAGAAAGTCAAACTTCCAATTGCAAACTTTGATTTTGGAACACAGAAGAGAAAGAAGCGGCATGGAGAATTACTACCAGATAGTATCCGAGCAGTTTTTTGTGGTCCATCGAACTGTGGAAAAACAAATAGTTTATTAGCTTTAATTACACATCCGAATGGTCTTAGATTTGAAAATGTATATGTATACTCTAAATCGTTGAATCAACCCAAGTATCAATTTCTCAAAGAAGTTTTAGATCCTATTAAAGGCATATCGTATCTACCGTTTAGTGAACATGAATCTGTAGTATCTCCAGATGAAGCATTACCAAATTCAATTATGATTTTTGATGATGTAGCTTGTGAGAAGCAAGATAACGTCAGAGCATTTTTCTGTATGGGCAGACATAAAAACGTAGACAGTTTCTATCTTTGTCAATCATACGCTCATATACCAAAGCATCTCATTAGAGACAATATTAACATGCTAGTAATTTATCGCCAAGATGATGTTAATTTAAAACATGTATATGAAGATCATGTAAACACCGATTTAACTTTCAATGAATTTCGAAATCTTTGTTCAGAATGCTGGAAAAATGATAAGTATGGTTTCATTGTTATTGACAAGGATAGAGAAATGAATAACGGCAGATACAGAAAAGGATTCGATTGTTTTGCAATAAAAAAGGAGATGTGAATCTCATTCTTTGCAGTTCTATTGTAGACAGCAGCTTGTCAACATGTCTATGTTCCAGAAAGAAAAGGATATTCTCAATGAGCTCGTGCGAGCACGTAAAGCTATTAAACAAAAATATGTTTTATTAAAACAAGAGAGAGATGATTTTCAAAAAGTAATAGGTGAAACATTGAAACCTGTCATTACTCCACTTGAAAAGCTCATCGATTCGAGAACCGAAAGCAATGGACCTTCGAATGCTGATATGAATAGATCAAGTAAATACCAGAAAAAAGGAATGAGGCTTGGTAAATCAAGTTACATAGTTCATGACATTAATCAATCAGGTTCTACATATAACGATGATGATGATAATGACGATGATGATGAGTTTGCTTCATTAGATGGTACAATTTTAAATTCTACATTTAAATCTGTGCGCGATCAAACTCAGTCAACTGACTTTTTATCATTACTGGATACAAGCCGCAGCAATTTAGATAATATATATGGAGTTAGGAATGAAAATGGAAGATATATGATTGGTAATGTAGAAATTGAGTTTGATAATAATACCATAAGAGTGAATAACGAAAGTTATCCTAAAAGTGATGGACTAATGGAGCTACTCTTTATCAGACAACCAGATGGAAATAAAATAAACGATGCAGATCGTAAAAATTATCGCAAAATTCTAGAAGTATCGAATGCTCATCGACAAAAATACAGCAAAAGTGGATCTATTCGTACTTCAAGGAGTAGAAAATATAAAGATGTTATATCGCCTATGTTCCGTAGCTCTATGCGCAAACAGAAATCCATCAGTGGAAAAGGTCTCCTACCTAAATATAAAATAGCTAAAAAATCATCTTCTATTGATCTAATTTACTGGGATGATCCAAACGAGCTTGTTGAGCGCCTTCGCTTGCTGATTGCCGAACAATCTGCTGGAAATAATAATCACGTCAATGAAATCCAATCAATTATTGAGGAGTTACGTGAAGCAAGGCATATATATTGATGCATACGAATTTTTTAAATCATTTGTATCATGAGTCTCGATGTGTTTGGACGTACACTTGAGCGACCGCAAGAGGTAGCTCGCGGTCCTGCAGGTCTTGGTTTCAATTTTACAACAGATGGTAATTTTGATTTACAAAATAAAAGATTGTGCAACCTCGCTTCTCCCAGTAAGCCTAATGATGCAGTCACCCTTGATACTATACAAAAACTGGTCAGCAAGGAAATTGGTGATGTAAACAGAAAATTGAGTATAATTAAAGTTTCAATAGAAGATCCTATAAAACTAGAACACAGTAAAATTAATGCAACTCTTAGAAATCAACAAAATATAATAGATAATCTTCGTAAACAATTAGTAGAATATGATAAGATAATCAAATCAATGGAAAAGAAAAAGGTGAACTCAATAAAATCAATGCAACTCTTGGAAATCAGCAACATATAATAGATAATCTTCGTAAACAATTAGTAGAATATAATAAAATAAAAAAAACAAGAATTGAAAGATGCTGCTTCGAAAAAGTTTTGGGATGATATTGAAAAACAAAATAAAAAAAATTAACAGTGAAGAGTAAAAATGGAGCATCAAAGAGTGCTGAAGAGTTGCATAAACCAGCTCGTCGCAGATACAAAGCGAAGAAAATATGATATACGCGGGATAGATGAGACATGGCAAGCTGATCTTGTAGAAATGATACCTTACTCTAAGGAGAATAAAGGTTTTAACTACTTACTCCCGTCA